>JARYGA010007803.1:0-30102 GCA_030545235.1 Helianthus tuberosus | reverse complement strand
TGTTTAATTCTAGCTTTATATTGTAATATCTAGTTTTAAAAGGCAAGGTGGTATAATTGTAAATAAGGAGAACCTCTTTATATCCCTTGGCCTATAAATAGATCCTTATGTCATAGATTTAGGACTTTATGCTCATTTGGAGAATTAGAGAGCTCTAGATCTAGAGAGAGAAAGTGATTCAAGGTGCTTGTATTTGTTAGATTTCTAATAGAATCGCGTTTATATTACATCGTGTGTGTTAGGTCACGTTCGTGTACGGATTCCGCACGTCATACGTTCGTTTCGCAATCGTTTCGGAGTCAAAACCGGTCCTACACTATCGGCGAGTTGTATACTTATTTTTGTAGGGCTTGTTTTCCCTAAGCCGAGTCAGTTGAACATTGATGAAGGCATGAGGTTGATGCCAGCCCCAAGATCGGCTAGTGCGTTGCGAATGGGGGATTCCCCAATTGAGCAAGGAATTGTGAAGCTTCCAGGATCAATCTTCTTTTGCGGAAGTTTGTTGAGTAGTAAGGCGGAGCATTCTTCGCCTAAGTTAACTACTTGCAATGATTCAATTTTCCTTTTATGAGTGAGGAAGTCCCTCATGAATTTTGAATATTTAGGCACTTGAGTTAGGACTTCGATAAATGGAATATTAACATGCAATTGTTTTAGTAAATTTTCAAACTTTACAAATTGCTCATCGGTCTTTTGGCGAAGTAACCGACCGGGGTATGGAATCGGAGGAGTCTTAGTAGGCTCTTGAATTGGAGGGGAAGCCTTCTCTTGTTGGGTTGAGGGAGGCGTTGTGGTTTGGTGAGATTGGCTTCTTTCGTTGGTCGGTAATGGCGCATCTTCGGGACCCACGGTTCGGTTTCTCAATGTGATGAGATGTACTTGCGCCTTTGGGTTGGTTTCGGTATTACTTGGCAACGCGCCTTCTGGTCTCTCGGAGAAATTTTGTGCTACTTGATTTAATTGTTTTTCAAAGTTTTGAATGCTAGCTTGTTGATTTCTGAAATTTGATTCCAATTGTTGAAATCGATCCGAGTTTTTCTTTTTGGTGTCGGAGATGAGGCGAGATACAGTATGTTCAAGCCTTTCTCGTCCACCTTGTTGTTGAGAAAAATTTTGTGGTTGTTGAAAGTTTGTTCGTTGGTTTTGATTTTGTTGGTTACTACTATTGCCGGGTTCTCTCCGACCAAGGTTAGGGTGGTTACGTCATCCTTGGTTGTAGGTACCCGTTGGAGGACCCGACGGCCTAGGTCTATTAGCAATGTAGTTTACCGTTTCCGTTTGATCATCTAATTCTTTCATACAACTCCAACTTTCATGTGGCCCACCACACCCCTCATAAGCCATAACCGAGACCGTTTTTGCCATTTCTAATTTTTTTTATTTTTGAAGAAAGGGCCTCGATTTGAGCTTGTAAAGAAGTGCTTTCATCAACCTTATGGGTGCCCGGGGCAATAGATTTATTTCCTCGGGGAGTGTGCCACTGAAATTTGTTTGAGCAATTTCCTCAATTTGATTATATATTTCATTTAGGCGACGATTACCTAAAAGTCCCCCCGAGCTAGAATCAAGTGTTTGTCTTGTGTGTGGCAACAACCCATTGTAGAAAGTGGATATTTGTTGCCATACCGCAAGACAGTGATGAGGACACATTCTTAGTAGCTCCTTGAACCTTTCCCAAGTTTCATATAAGGATTCCCCATCCTCTTGTGAATATGTATTAATTTCAGTCATTAGTTTAGCCGTTTTTGCAGGAGGGAAATACTTATATAGAAACTTTTGGGCTAGTTCATCCCAGGTGTTTACTGAGCCAACTGGGAGGGTGTTAAGCCAAGCCTTAGCTCGGTCTTTTAGTGAAAATGGAAACATTCGAAGGCGGATGGCGTCGTTTGATGCTCCATTGATCCGAAAGGTATCACATATTTCTAAGAAATTAGTAATATGTAGATGGGGATCCTCGTCCGCAAGCCCATGAAAAGTTGCGGAGTTTTGAAGCATTTGTATCAAATGCGGTCGAAGTTCGAAGTTGTTGGCTTCGACATTCGGTGCATTGATAGCGGCGCCGAGATTACCCACGGTGGGTCGTAGGTAATCCGTGAGGGTACGTTGGTCCGCCATTGGAAGTGGGTCCCCCGTAACTTTCTCTTGTTTTTAGCTTTAAGTCTTTTTCTGAGAAAGCGTTCGGGTTCTTCTAGAGGTTCTTTTATGTCTCTACTAGAACTGGAGCTCATACACTACGTAGAAAGTTCAGATGTGGCGCATGGGTTCCAAGTCCTGCAATAAAAACAGAAAACAACGTTGGTCAGAAAGTTCACCACGGCCCCATACTCAGGTGAACACGGCCCGTGGTCGGAGATACAGTGATTGTTTTCCGGATCCCTGTTACTCGGGAGTTTGACACGGCCCCGTGCTCAACTCTCTGTAACTCAGAAAATAAAAACTGCCTGTAATAATACTGGGCACGACCCGTGTCCGACCAGGCACGGCCCGTGCTGAGCTCTGCAGAAACTGAAAAACTTAGAAAAATCCTAAAAAAAACAGAAAAATTAGAAAAAACGATTAGGCCGCTGATTCCTAACTTTCTTAAAATCCTTGTGTCCCCGGCAACGGCGCCAAAAACTTGATGTGCGTAAGTGTGTATAGTTTTTAATGTATATTTTTAAGCCCTTTTACACTTTTTAGCCAAGTTTTAAATTTATAAAACACGATATTTACTAACACTAAACACACATATGGGCAAGTGCACCCATCGTGAGCGTAGTATAGTGTTGGTAAGATACCGAGGTCGTCCAAGGACACAAGAGCTTTTAATACCGGTTTATCCTCAACGTCTAATCAAATCAAAAGTTAGAAAAGGTTTTTAAACAAGAAAAATAAAACTAACTAAAATGCTGAAAAATAAAATAAAATAAAAAACAGATAGACAAGATGAATCACTTGGATCCGACTCGTGTATAGTGTAACCTTTGATTATTTCCGCACTTTTACATTTTTTAAGAGATTATCTTAGTTATTGTAGTAGGTCCCTCTTTTGAAGGTGACGTTACCCTCAACCCAGTAGTTTGAGTCAGCAAGGATACAATCCTAAAGGGTCGGATTATTGAAAGATAATTAATTAAGTTATTAATGCATATTATGGTAGGCCCATCTTTTGAAGGTGACGTTACCCTTGGCTAAGTAGTCTGAGTCAGCAGGGATGCAGTCCTAAATAGCCAGGTTAAAGTATTAATAGTAGCTTACTTATGAGGGGATCAAAGAGTTTGGACCCCCGCCATTCAATACCGGTGGGTATTGAAGGAGGTCCTACTAAATTTGACCCAGGTCCTTTGCAGGATCTATACACTGAACAATGGCAAGACTCTTACCAAACCGTTCCCTTAACCCCCGACCAGGTAGCCAACATACCTCCATATAGACCGTGGAGATGTGAATGGTGAAAATCTTTTATTTTATATAGACAGTAAAATAATGCCAAGACACCACGGACAAACGATAAGGAAGAATCACCTTCAACATAAGAAACTAGTTATTAAAGTCATTAATACATAACCAAATAAAAAGTGCGAAAAGATTAAAAATAAAAAGTATTACACTAGACACTTGTCTTCACCAAGTGATGTAAAAGACTTAGGCAAACATGGCCTTTGATTGTCAAGAACTCTTACGATCAATCTTGGATCCCGAGACGACTCACACACTCTATGATGGACAATGGATAATGGTGGTGGATGATGGTGTTGTGATGGAGGTGGGTGGTGGATGAAGTGTGAGAGAGGTGGTGTGCCAAGGGATGGTTTGCAAATGAGCCAAGCACCCCTATTTATAGCCTGAACAACAGCTCGGGCACGGCCCCGTGTCCATTGGGCACGACCCCGCATCCATCCTCCTTCCCTTTCTTCATTAATTGCAGTTTGTCTGCATTAGTTGACCACACCCCCGTGTCCGCTGGGCACGCCCCCGTGTGCAGAAGCGTATCTGTACTATCAAGATTTCCCCAGATTCTACGAATCTTAGAGTTGACCATGGCCCCGTGTCCGCTGGGCACACCCCCGTGGTGGGTGATAGAAGCTTCTACAGCTTTGTCTTTTCTGCTGACACTTGGGCACGCCCCCGTGCTCACTGAGCACGGGGCGTGTTCGGCCTTCTGTTCTCTTGTTTTTTCTTTGGAAGATGCTGTCGGGGGGTCGGGCAGGCGACGTTTGTTCCTTTTCTTGTATTTATGTTAGATTTAGCTGCCTTTTTTGCTTCTTTTGTTCATTTGAGCTCATTTAATCCTGAAAATACAAAAGGAAGAAAAAAACACACTTTTTCCAACATTAGTACTAAAAAAGGGTTGGTTTTAAGCCACATTTGATGTAATTTGTATGTTGCATTTTGCACACATCAGGATGCTTCCAAGGGGTCGGGCATGTCACGTTTATTCATTTTCTTGGTATTTATGTTGGTTTTTGCTGTATATGTGTTCCTTTTGCTCGTTTAAGCTCATTTGGTCCTATAAATTCAAAAGGAAGATAAAAACACACTTTTTCGAACATTAGTACTAAAAAAGGGTTAGTTTTATACCTCATTTGATGTAATTTATATCTTGTTTTTTGCACACATCAGACACCGAGCAATCACTTATAATCTGGTCTCTATTCATATCAGAAAGTTACAGCACCGTAAGACCAGTCGGACAACATGTCCCCTCAGGGATCCAAAAGCTTGTCCAAATGGGAACCCCAACTCCCTATTTATAGGCAACAACCTATTCAAATAAACCTATGTCCATCTGTCCGGATGGACTCGATCCGTCCGTATGGACTTTTACAATTACACAACATGTCCGGTTGGGGTTTACGAATGGACTATTGTTGTCCATCCGTCCGGATGGACCTTTACAATATCATCACCATGTCCAACTGATCCTGTTCTATACAATATTCAACACACACTCTATCTAGCTATTCGCACAGTGGCAGACGTACGAAATATGCACCAACAGATTCCCCCTCGGCTGTCACTGTCGAATCGTCACAAAACCTTGAGTTGTGATTGAATATTCTGCAGTCTTCAACTATCCTGCAACTTTAATCAGGCATCTTGAAATCTTCAACAGATTCCCCCTTGATTGATGATCCGGGTTTGCTTTTGACAAAGTTGAGCACGTTCCCCCTGAAATGAATCTTCAGGTCTATTGCACAGTTCACGACTCTCCTCTGATTTGCTAAACTGCAATCTTCATGAACAATTACCAACTTGAAACTAATCACTGCAGCATTCTCTGTTTCAGCTTTAGCCACGTCCGCGTTCAGTTTTTAGATAAAACCTTTCAGCATCACGATCTCGCATTCTGCCTGCTTGATCTAAGAATGTATAAAAAACTCAACCAGCAATTGATAGAAACTTCAAATACCCCACTGATTAACTTCAAATCAGTAATTCCCCCTGAAGATCTGATATCCCGTTTTCCACGATCACTTTAACGCACCGAAAGAATGATTGATCTAGATAAACGATATTCTCCACAATCAGCGAATCTTCATCGGGTAAACGAACCATCTGGTAACGTATACTGATCTCTGAAGCATTCGTCCACAATTAGATTCACCCTCTCGGATAATCTCGATCTCGAAAGAATTCATCCACAATCAGCTTCACATCCCTTGACAATTTTGAAGTCGGAACCACCCGAATACTATTGCATTGTCACGAATTTCAAAAATGTCAGAATTTCAACATATAACATTGAAATTTTTATTCCCCTCATTTTTGAAAATTCTGACGTCTACTTACTGAATTCCCCCTCACACTAAGCAAATCAGTTCTCTTAACATCTCTGAAAAACTCGACTATGCCGAAAATATGAAATTTTTTCTCAAACGTCAGTTTTTCATCTATCCGGATTTTACGTTTTGGCCCATAAATAGTCAGATACACCTGAAGATAAATATTCTGCACCAATATCATGACTACCCCACTAATTTCTACAATTTGTGATGGCATCATCAAATTTGTTCGCTAAAGCCCCAGACGGTGTCCCCGAATAACCCAGCTTGTTTATTAAAAACCCGAAAAAATTTTCAATCACGAAATTTTTTCTAGAGACTCACCTCGTCGTTACGATCAAAAAATGCCTTTTTTAGGCATTAGTTCATCCATCTGAATGGAGTAGGTCCATCCGTCCGGATGGACTGATCTTGGATCAAGTTGACATTTTTGCACCTGAGTGTCTTCATCCGTCCGAATGGAGTTGATGTCCATTCATATGAGTCCACCCGATCCGATGTGTCCATTCAGACCGAATGTGTTCGAACACCTCAAGAACACTCCAAATCACAATTTCCGATCCAGAACCTTTATTTCTGTGAATTTCTTGATGAAATTTCACAGGATTGTGTGAAAATCAATTCCGAATCTAATGATGTATTCAATTTCAAATTCCATCTGTGAATTGTCTTCAATTTATTGTTTTTCTATGTTTTAACGTCAAAACTCCCTACACGTCCAAAATCTATGAGCGTATGTGATTCAACCGACTGTTACATAGATTGAATCGGTATCGTAGCTCTGATACCAATTATGACTCCAGGATCCGGCGAGTTTGACGGAGCTTTGATCCCGAGATGATCGGTTCGGTGATAAGAAATGAGTAGAAGATAGAAACGACACCGATCAATCACTTATAATCTGGTCTCTATTCATATTTGGAAGTTACAGCACCGTGAGACATGTCCCCTCAGGGATCCAAAAGCTTGTCCAAATGGGAACCCCAACTCCCTATTTATAGGAAACAGCCTATCCGGATGAACCTATGTCCATCCGTCCGGATGGATGGACTTTTACAATTACACAACCTGTGACATTTGTGCCATTACGATCATCATACAATTAGGAATCCAATGAAATCTTGTGCTTCATTCTCAGGATTTGTATAATTACATGTGACAAGTACACATATCAAATTTCGTATGATTCCGAACTCTCGAGAAGCTTTTCTGGAAGTTATAAGCAAACTATTACGTAAACGTAACCGGCTTAACGCAACAAAAACTCCAGGACAGTGACATAAGCTTAACATACCTTAAATAACCTTTACATAACTTAGAAATAAGTTTTTAAGGGTTTGGTATGGCAAAAACAAGTTTATTCGATCACGGGGACTATTTGCGTCAAACCACAAAAGTCTTCCGATTCGCGTAGAAACGAACATTCCAGAACAAGATCATAAGCTAAGCATACCCTAAATACCCTTTACATAGCTTAGAAATATGTTTCTAGGGGTTCGGTATGCGAAAATACGCTTATTTGATCACAGGGGCTAAAAGCGTCAAAACTGCGAAGGTATGCAAATGCGTGCATATCTTGCGTTCTGACCATACCCGAACATCCAAAATTTTTTGTAATCACTAAAATATTGTATTTTAGTGATGGGAATTCAAAAATACCATTTGTCGCGTAATTTGGATCGTTTTCGCGTCCGTTCAAGTTTCGGCGTAATTAACCGAAAAACGCGATCGTACGACCAAACGAACCAACATCCATGATATTTCCAAGCATATTTCAAGTCCCCTATGCTATAACATCCTTATAAAACCTGAATTTGAGGTTAACGGGGGTTATACGCGTCAAAAACCATCAAAACATGCTGCAGGGACTGAAACTGTCAAAAATGAAACTTTTGGCAAAACAGGTCTCCCTCACGTCACGCGAGGGCTCCCTGGGGTCCTGGCGCGACACATGACAGGGACTATTTTTCAGAACTTTCCATTTTCTGCAGCAGCCTTTGTCTTTCAAGTGGTTTTTGTTATTGTGGGCTATTTGTGTGATCTCCAAGCATAAAATCTGATCTTGGACACATGGAATGATCTTGTTCTTCCTTGGGCAACACACAAAACATGTGGCATGATCTTTTGGTTCATGGATTACTATAAATAGCATGCCCCATTTCATTCACAACTTGCTCAATTCATTCTTTCTTCATCTTGAACTCTAAGTGGAGGCTACCACACTTGTTGGAGGCTTCCTACCTGAGTTGTAAGCGTTCTTCCTAGTCTTGTTTATTTATTTTAGCTATTTCAAGCTAAAAGTCAAACAATGTTTGACTTTCGGCTTTGACCATGAATTGGTCAAGACAAAGTTCGATTGAACTTTGCAACGTGATCATAATCACGATGGTAATAGTCCCTTGCGACTATACCTACTGATTACCACGTTGACTAGTCAAAGTGACGAGTCAAAGTTTCGGTCAAAATGCACGATTATGTGCATTTCGCGACGAAACTATTTTCGGGTATCAAAACACCTTCTTTTGATACCAAATCGGTTTTCTAACTAGTTAAACATGTTTTAATATGTTTAACTCGTCACTTCTAGTTTAGTGCTTGTTTAGGGTCGTAAGTCAAGCGGTCTCGACAACCGCTTAGACTTTCGAACCCCACCCGTTTGATCGATCATTAGGATCCGACCAAACATATTTTGTGACCATAGTTGCATAGGGAATAACCTTCCGAGGTTATACCTTATGGTCACTTCGTTTAATTAGTTGTATGATAGGTAGTATATATGCCTTAGGAAAATGACCAAAATGCCCTTTTTGCGCATAATCTCAATTTAAACATATCTGATTAAAATTTTGCCACTTAAACTGATTATGCAACATATTTAAACATGTTTAGGCATATAATACTTGTCATAGGACTAGTTAGGCCATCCGAACGCGCATTTGCCCAAATGACGCGTTAAAGTAGCGTAAACTACCTTAATGGGTCATAACGGGTCATAAGCACTTAGGATAGGTTTCAAATCAGAATGTAGGCTTTGTTAAACCATATTATATGAGTTCCAACACTCATTTGGTTTACAAGACCTCATTCTATCCGATCTCCCGATTTAGGCCTCGATTATTAACATAGTGATCTGATACTAGGAGCCACTTGATTCCTTGATTTCCCGAGCTCTATTAGGACACTTAATCAAGGATACTCGCAATCTCAAGTGAGTATATAGTTCCCCTCTTTTACTGCTTTCCATTTTTTTGGGGTGATTCATATTTGCTAAATACTTTTCAAGTTTTCATAAACAAAGGCTATGGTTTATATAAAACACAATGATTTCAATAATGTGAACGAACTTGTTGGGGCGTTAGTCGAAAGACGAATGACATTCATTAACTTTCATCAAGCCAACCAGTAGTATGTTATGGTACCATAGGATCTGACAAATCCCGTTACTAGGCTATTCACTGGATTTGGTGGGTAGTTTGGGGAACGACAGAAACTGTTTTCTGATTAACAAATCATGTGTTGATTTGCTAGTCTTGTTAAAGAGGCCTCTCAGGGTCTATTAAAGATACCCCATGGGTGGTATATCGAGTCACACAGGTTTGAATGTACTCTTTAAAGAACGACCAAAAGTTGTATTTCACAATTAAAACAAGGACGATTGAACGATGGTTTATAACACGAATGATTGGAACGATTTGAACGATTGGTTTATGGTAAGTGATTAGGTAACGAGGCGTGTGTAATGTGATAAAAGCATGGTGGATACGCCGCTGGTACTTCCTATATATAAGTGCTTTTATCACATTACATTTTGTAGCGTTATCTAGATCACTTGGACAAATGTTTTCAAAACGATGTCACACTACGAGGTTTACTTAAAGATATAAACCATACAATGTTTACTTTCAAAAACGATTTACTACTTGGTTTTACAAAACAAATGTTTTCAGTCAAGATTCATGACTACAATGGTTTTGGTTTACTTATATCATCTTGTAAAGATGATAAAACATATTGCAATATCAAATACTTTTTTATTTCAAGGTACATACTCGACAACTCTAGTAGTTGGTCGAGGTATTGCAATATGAATTCAAGGCCATGAATTTGACATACAAAACTTATGTACTCGCCGACATTTTTATGCTGACTGTTTTCACATATGTTTCAGGTTCTATTATGTGACGATCGTTGATTGCTTGCTACATATAGGATGGACGCGGGCCTTAGTGACTTAAAACTTGAAAGACAATTGTTGTATTCATTTGGTTCATTTCAAAACAATGAGTCAATTAACGAAATAAAACAAAACTTCAATTTCCATGTGTTGTGAAACAATGATTCTGTTACGACACTCCCCGACGTTTCCGCCACGGTTTGTTGTATTACGCGGTCGGGGTGTGACAGAAGAGTTGGTATCATAGCTCATGGTTATTGGGAATTAGGTTATTAGTAAGGCTCTTAACCTAGTCTATAACCTTCCTAGGACCCTAACGCAAGAAATTTGCATTTAGATTCTTAACACAATACCAATCACCTATCCTTAGGTGATTAGCACAAACAAAACACAATTCGTTCTCTCGAGTCAAAATTTTCAAAATTTCACAAGAAATCATCTATCCTTAGATGATTTTTTTTAGGCTTTTAAGCCTTTGGTGTTTTCAAAATCTCGTCAAAGTTTGGGTTTTAAATGTGAACATGTGCAATCCGGAAGGGTAGGTGCCTGTACCTCGAGTTTTCTGTCTAAGGCTAGAGTGTTCGTACAAATCCACATTATCAAACCAGTCACTCATACCTGGGAACTCTTGGGGTGAGTGTCCGCTTATAGGCTAAAGCATGTCTTCGCGATACATTATTATGACCCACTTACTTTGATTAGTCACCGTGTCGTTTGTTTGTTTTAGGTAACGAACAAATGATCACAATCCTTATGCTTTGTCGATATTTTTAAACATTCTATTTTAACTATCCAATGTCAATCTCACTCGTTTCTCATGTTTTCTTGCTCCTTTTTAGAAAATGCCTCCTAGACGCGATCAAACTCAAGATGGAATCTCACTCGTTTCTCATGTTTCCTTGCTCCTTTTTAGAAAATGCCTCCTAGACGCGATCAAACTCAGGATGCTGCACTCGCAGCCCTAGTTGCTCAGCAGATTGCTGCTGCGATTCTGAACCTCATTACCCAGATAAACCAAGCGAATAACAATAACAACAATAAAAATGCTCAGTGTAGCTACAAAACGTTCAATTCAGCTAAACCACTGAAATTTTCTAGGTCTCAAGGAGCAACGGTGCTCCTACAATGGTTCGAGAGTCTAGAAAGCACATTTCGACATGTTCAGTGTCCAAATGAGCGAAGGGTTGAGTACACATCTAGTGTTTTCAAGAAACGAGCACTAACATGGTGGAATGGTGTGATGAGAGACAGGGGTGCCGATGTGGCAATGGCTCAAACCTGGGAAGAGTTTTGAGCTCTAATGATGAAGGATTTCTGTCCTCGTCATGAACTCAGGGCACTGGAAAGGGAATTCGACGATCTTAAACAAGATAGCGGTGAGCATCGAGCCTACACTGATCGTTATGAGGAACTAAGTCTGTTGTGTCGTACCATGGTTACGCCTTTAGATAAGGCAATTAAAAAGTACATTGATGGCCTCCCTGACCCAGTTCAGGACATTGTTACTGTAGCAACCCTACCACAGTTAGACAGGCCATTGAACTATCTGCTACCCTGAATGAATCACAGATCAGGAAGGGTAAACTTTTCCAAAAAGGCGATAAGAAACCATCAGACAAGACTAAATCAAAGGATAACAAGATTGAATCCTCTAAGAAGTAAAAGAAGCGTAAGGCTTCACAGAACTTCGCTGTAGTTGCTCGGAACAATCAGGTTGCCCCCAATCAACCAGCACAGCCTCTTGCTAAGAAAACATATGCTGGTACTGCACCGCTATGCAACAGGTGTAATACACAACACCAAGCTCACCTACAGTGTCGTCAGTGCACATCACGTGGGCGACTTGGTCACCTGGCAAATGCTTGTCGAACTAACCCGAACCAAGGTGGTCAAAACCCACCTCAAGCCAACCCTGATCAAGCTCGTTTTCCACCTGGTTCTTGCTACAACGATGGCGAGATGGGCCATTTTAGAAACAACTGCCCAAAGCTTTTTAATGTAAATCCGGCCCGTGGATGAGCATTTGGCTAACTGGAAGACGATGCTGCTTTGAAACAATCAAACTTTATGCTTTGTTTCTTTTGTTATCCAAGACTTTGAAACAATTAGTTTGGTTTATAAACAAAATTCTATTTGCATTTCGATATACGAAAACAAATGTGGTTACATGTATGAATGACATACCCTCATGATACCGACACCAAGGAACCATGTTCCTTGCATGAGAAACTACTCTCGTAGTTCTTTCAATTTTGAGATCGCTCGTGATCTCCCCAAAATCCTAAGTACTCGTTTCTTCTAAAGAAACAAAGTACAAGGTACAAGTTACATACTCTGGACGAGTACTCATAGTACCACTTTAAATTCCTGCTTGGATATCTAAGGGTACTTTCCATAAGTCCATAGTTGGTCTTATGCGATGTGTCTATATACATATCATTACATTATGGTTTTCATAACAATATACACAGTATATGATTTCAAAACATCATTCATGATTTCAAAAACATTTCATATGATTTAGAAACATTTAAACATAGTATATTTTCCCAATATACCAAGTGCATAATTTCAAAAACATTATCCATGTTTTCAAAACCCTCATATATGATCTCAAAATCATCTCACATGGTTTTAAAAGATTTTATAAACATATTTACCTAATACATCTATTACATGATTTTAAAGATCCCATGCATAATTTTCAAGAACACTCTACTCGTATGATGACTGAGCGTATGTAGTACACAATTTTCAAGGACATTCTACTTCGTATGTTGAATTAGCATACCTAGTACAAGGTTTCGAAACAATTTCTCGCTACACAAATTCCAAAATCCTTATAGGATCTTCCTATCTTCATAGTTAGATCCTTGTGGATGTTTAAAGCGCAAAATCAAAGCCCTTAATTTGATCCTTTGTGTGCTTTAATACATATGTTACGAGTCAATAAGGACAAAGCCAAATCCTTATAAGATCTTCCTATCTTCATAGTTAGATTCTTGAGGATGTTTAAAGTACTAATTGAAGTCCATGGATTAGATTCCTAGTGTACTTTAAATGCAAGTGTACAAATCGATAACAAATTGATAACAAGTTGATGACCAAGCTGACAATTATGTGATTATTATGTGTTTATGTGTTATGTGTGATCCGAATGCTCGCTATCCAAATCCTTGTAGAGTCTTCCATATCTTCATATGATGGATTCTTAGAAGGATATCCAAAAGTACTATCTTAAGTCCTTAATGGGCTTCTATCTAATAGTTAAGACACTTGGATTGTAAAGTACTATTCCAAAGTTAAAGACATCATTCGTTGATGTAGTTAAAGAGACCCTTTGGTGGTCTAGTTAAAGAGATCATGTGTTGATCTAGTTAAAGACATCATTCGTTGATGTAGTTAAAGATACCCTTTGGTGGTCTAGTTAAAGACATCGTTCGTTGATGTAGTTAAAGAGACCCCTTGGGTAGTCTAGTTAAAGAGATTGATTCGTCAATCTAGTTAAAGATATCATTTGTTGATATAGTTAAAGAGACCCTTTGGTGGTCTTGTTAAAGAGATCATGTGTTGATCTAGTTAAAGATATCATTCGTTGATATAGTTAAAGAGACCCTTTGGTGGTCTAGTTAAAGAGATCATGCGTTGATCTAGTTAAAGATATCATGTGTTGATATAGTTTAAGAGACCCTTTGGTGGTCTAGTTAAATAGATCATGCGTTGATCTAGTTAAAGATATCATGTGTTGATATAGTTAAAGAGACCCTTTGGTGGTCTAGTTAAAGAGATCATGTGTTGATCTAGTTAAAGAGACTCTTTGGTAGTCTAGTTAAAGAGGTCGTTCATCAATCTAGTTAAAGAGATCATGTGTTGATCTAGTTAAAGAGATCATTCGTCGATCTAGTTAAAGAGATCCTTTGGTGATCTAGCTGAAGAGACTCTTTGGTGGTCTATTTAAAGAGATCATTCGTTGATCTAGTTAAAGAGACTCTATGGTAGTCTAGTCAAGTCATCACAGGATTATTCGTTTGACTTTTCCCCTACACATTATAAAATGAATTGTGCGGACTGTGCAAGTAATTACGTAATTATGGATGCATACATAATTATGGAATTCAGTGCAGAGAAACCATAACAAGTTTTGTCATGTGTAAGAACCTATATTGATAAGAATAACGAAACGGGAACAATGTAATAAGGTTATGGTGGATACGCCGATGGTACTTCCTATATATAAGTGTTCCTTATTACATTGCGAATGTAGCGTTATTTAAGTTACTAGAAGTTCTGGACCTTGACCAATGTTGTTTTATGTTATACTCTCCGACTGCAAGTTCGAGCACACACAAATTTCCTATAATAGTCTTCATAGGAAACATCCTTTCCATCCGTTGTTCGAAACTCCAACTTCTTGTCAAATTCACACGCTCTCCATATTTTACTACAACAGGGACATCATTTTGACAATTACATGTCACTTTTGAGGTTCGGTACAATCATACACAAACCTATTGGAATGGAGTTTAAATCTTCAGATCTAAACTCTTCCCTATAAACAACAGACGAATACGAATAAGAAAGTTCGCTGGAAATCCAGACGTGGCCCAGAGTTTTACTTAGGGAACGGAGGATTTATTTGAAAGCGAATCATCCACATCTGTTTCACAAGTTTCCCCTAAATTAAATTTCAGGACGAAATTTCCTAAAGTAGGGGAGACTGTGACATTTGTGCCATTATGATCATCACACAATTACGAATCCAATGAAATCTTGTGTTTCGTTCTCGGGATTTTTATAATTACATGTGACAAGTACACATATCAAATTTCGTATGATTCCGAACTCTCGAGAAGCTTTTCTGGAAGTTATACGCAAACTATTACGTAAACATAATCAGTTTAACGCAACAAACACTCCAGGACAGTGAAATAAGCTTAACATACCTTAAATAACCTTTACATAACTTAGAAATAAGTTTTTAAGGGTTTGTTATGGCAAAAACAAGTTTATTCGATCACAGGGACTATTTGCGTCAAACCGCAAAAGTCTGCCGATTCGCGTAGAAACGAACACTCCGGAACAAGATCATAAGCTAAACATACCCTAAATACCCTTTACATAGCTTAGAAATATGTTTCGAGGGGTTCTGTATGCGAAAATACGCTTATTTGATCACAGGGGCTAAAAGCGTCAAAACTGCGAAGGTATGCAAATGCGTGCATATCTTGCGTTCTGACCATACCCGGACATCCAAAAATTTTTGTAATCACAAAATTATTGTATTTTAGTGATGGGAATGCAAAAATACCATTCGTCGCGTAATTTGGATCGTTTTCACGTCCGTTCGAGTTTCGTCGTAATTAACCAAAAAACACGATCGTATGACCAAACGAACCAACATCCATGATATTTCCAAGCATATTTCAACTCCCCTATGCTATAACATCCTTATAAAACCTGAATTTGAGGTTAACGGGGGTTATACGCGTCAAAAACCATCAAAGCATGCTGCAGGGACTGAAACTGTCAAAAATGAAACTTTTGGCAAAACAGGTCTCCCTCACGTCATGCGAGGGCTCCCTGGGATCCTGGCGCAACACATGTCAGAGACTGTTTTTCAGAACTTTCCATTTTCAGTAGCATCCTTTGTTTTTCAAGTGGTTTTTGTTATTATGGGCTATTTGTGTGATCTCCAAGCATAAAATCTGATCTTGGACACATGGAATGATCTTGTTCTTCCTTGGGCAACACACAAAACATGTGGCATGATCTTGTGGTTAATGGATTACTATAAATAGCATGCCCCCATTTCATTCACAACTTGCTCAATTCATTCTTTCTTCATCTTGAACTCTAAGTGGAGGCTATCACACTTGTTGGAGGCTTCCTACCTGAGTTTTCTAGTCTTCTTTCCATCCTAGAACACTTGTAAGTGCTCTTCCTAGTCTTGTTTATTTATTTTAGCTATTTCAAGCTAAAAGTCTAACAATGTTTGACTTTCGGCTTTGACCATGAATTGGTCAAGACAAAGTTCGATTGAACTTTGCAACGTGATCAAAATCACGATGGTAATAGTCCCTTGCGACTATACCTACTGATTACCATGTTGACCAGCCGAAGTGACGAGTCAAAGTTTCGGTCAAAATGCACGATTATGTGCATTTTTGCGACGAAACTATTTTCGGGTATCAAAACACCTTGTTTTGACACCAAATCAGTTTTCTAACTTAGTTAAACATGTTTTAATATTTTTAACTCATCACTTCTAGTTTAGTGCTTGTTTAGGGTCGTAAGTCAAGCGGTCTCGACAACCGCTTAGACTTTTGAACCCGACCCGTTTGATCGATCATAAGGATCCGACCAAACATATTTTGTGACCATAGTTGCATAGGGAATAACCTTTCGAGGTTATACCTTATGGTCACTACGTTTAATTAGTTGTATGATAGGTAGTTTATATGCCTTAGGAAAATGACCAAAATGCCCTTTTTGCGCATAATCTCAATTTAAGCATATGTGACCAAAATTTTGACACTTAAACTGATTATGCAACATATTTAAACATGTTTAGGCATATAATACTTGTCATAGGACTAGTTAGGCCATCCGAACGCGCATTCGCGCAAATGACGCGTTAAAGTAGCGTAAACTACCTTAACGGGTCATAACGGGTCATAATCACTTAGGATAGGTTTCAAATCAGAATCTAGGCTTTGTTAAACCATATTATATGAGTTCAAACACTCATTTGGTTTACAAGTCCTCATTCTATCCGATCTCCCGATTTAGGCCTCGGTTATTAACATAGTGATCCGATACTTGGAGCCACTTGATTCCTTGATTTCCCGAGCTTTGTTAGGACACTTAATCTAGGATACTTGTAGTCTCAAGTGAGTACATAGTTCCCCTCTTTTACTGCTTTCAATTGTTTTGGGGTGATTCATATGTGCTAAATGCTTTTCAAGTTTTCATAAACAAATGCTATGGTTTATATAAAACACAACGATTTCAATAATGTGAACGAACTTGTTGGGGCATTAGTCGAAAGACGAATGACATTCATTAACTTTGATCAATCCGACCAGTAGTATGTTATGGTACCATAGGATCTGACAAATCCCGTTACTAGGCTATTCACTGGATTTGGTGGGTAGTTTGGGGAACGACAGAAACTGTTTTCTGATTAACAAATCATGTGTCGATTTGTTAGTCTTGTTAAAGAGGCCTTTCAGGGTCAATTAAATATACCCCATGGGTGGTATATCGAGTCACATAGGTTTGAATGTATTCTTTAAAGAACGACCAAAAGTTATATTTAACAATTAAAACACGGACGATTGAACGATGGTTTATAACACGAATGATTGGAACAATTTAAACGATTGGAACCATTTGAACGATTGGAATGATTTGCACGATTTGAACGATTGGTTTATGGTAAGTGATTAGGTAACGAAGGCGTGTGTAATGTGATAAAAGCATAGGTGGATAAGCCGCTGGTACTTCCTATATATAAGTGCTTTTATCACATTACATGTCATAGCGTTATCTAGATCACTTGGACGAATGTTTTCAAAACGATGTCGCACTACGAGGTTTACTTAAAGATATAAACCATACAATGTTTACTTTCAAAAACGATTTACTACTTGGTTTTACAAAGACAAATGTTTTCAGTCAAGATTCATGACTACAATGGTTTTGGTTTACTTATATCATCTTGTAAAGATGATAAATGTCACACCCCGACCACGTAAAACATCAAATCATGGTGGAAACGTCGGGGAGTGTTGTAACAGAATTATTTTTCCACAACCATGGTAATTAAAATTACATTTTATTCAACAAACAAAGGTGGAATACATTGTTTCAAAACAAGAACCAAAGAGTACACAACATAATTAAACTAAATCTATCTTTATTTTAAGTCTCTAAGGCACAAGTCCGCCCTAGTGTCACGATCATCATCCTAAGCGACAGCTCCTGAAAACACATGTGAAAATAGGTATGTCAGCATAAAAATGCCTGTGAGATACATAGGTTTTATGAAAATAGGATTCATGACTTGAGTTTAAAGAAATGTTTAATAAAAATTTAGTCATGAACCTTGTTAATTGTTTTGTTTTATAAATCATTTGAAAAACGATAGCAAAATCAGATGATATGTAAATATATAAGAATAATGTATGGTTAAATGAATAACCAAGTAAAATGAGTTTGTATAAATTGAGTTATTTGTAAAACAATGTTTAAGTGAAAATATGTTGTAAATGTAATATGTATAACTGAAATGGTTTAAATAACGCTACGATATATAATATCATACAAGCACTTATATATAGGAAGTACCAGTGGCGTATCCACCATGCTTGTACCATATTGCACACGTCTCGTTATTTAAGTCACTCAAACCAACCAACATTGTAAAATATCCATGTTTAATCCAATAGTCAAATGTCATAGTATAATCCAAGCTGAATATAAACCATGTAATGTGTAAGCAAAAGTTATGTATGGTAAGTAAAATGAGACTACTTAAACCACAAGTAAAAATGTACAAAACAAAGTATTTTGAATAAATCAAAAGTTATGTTTTGTAAAATAACTAAATAAATACATGCTTTACTGATACAAACATTTATGCGGTAAGTTAACGCATACATTCAAGCCTTGAGACAGACGGATAAGCCTAAGTAAAGGTTATCAAAAGAAATGTTTTCGGATTCAGTCATTCCTTACATCCAAACAAACCTACGATGTCAGGAACGGGATTTGTCAAGTCCTATGGTACCATTACTTACTACCGAGCGGCGTAGCTAATGTTAATGAATGTAGTTTAGTCCCGTTGTACAAACCAAATGTCATACCAAAAACAAACATGTAATGAAAGTAATGTACTAAGTATGCTAAGTTAACATACAAAGCAGAAAAGTCATGTAAATCAATGTGCTAAATATGCTAAGTTAACATACAAAGCAGAAAAGTCATGTAAATCAATGTGCTAAATATGCTAAGTTAACATACAAAGCAGAAGAAGATGTAATATAAATTAATATGCTAGCATGCTAAGTAAACATACATAGCAAGACAAAATGAAATTTTGTACTAATAGTCTCTAATGAACATAGCAAGTATATAGTATGAAAACGTGGAAAGCATGAAAGTAACAAGTAGGCACATGTGTTTCACCCCAAAATGTTTGGAAAACAGTAAAAGAGGGGTCTATGTACTCACTTGAGATTTCTTAGAAGTCCTAGGATAACCACCAAGCAAAGCTAGAGGATCACGGAATCAAACGGCACCTAATATAGGTAACTACATTAATAAACGGACCTATTCGGAGGATTGGGTAGCATGAGGGTTCGTAAACCAAATGAGTGTAGGAACTCAAGTAATATGGTTTAACAAAGCCTACATACTAAAACGAAACTTATCCTAAGTGCTTTTGACCCATTACGACCCGTTTAGGTAGCTTATGCTACTTTAATGCGTCGTTCGCGTAAAACACGTTTCGACCGCCTAACTAGTCCTATGACAAGTAAAATATGCCTCAACATGTCTAATATTGTTGCTAAATCAGTTTAGATGTCAAAAATTGTGTTACATATGCTTAAAATGAATTTTGGCGTAAAAAGGGCATTTTGGTAATTTACCTAAGGCATATATACTACCTATCATACAACTACTTAAACGACGTGACCATAAGGTATAACCTCGGAAGGTTATTCCCTATACAACTATGGTCACCTAAAGTGTTTGGTCGGATCCTAATGATCAACCAAATGGGTCGGGTTCGATAGCATAAGCGATTGTTTAGATCGCTTACCTTTACGACCCTAGACAAGCACAAATCTAAAAGTGACGAGCTAAACATGCTAAAACATGTTTAGTTAAGTTAGAAAACAGGTTTTGGTATAAAAAAAACGGTTTTGATACCCAATAGTAGTTTGGTTACAAAATACGCACAAATACGCATTTTGGACGAAACTACGACTCGTCACTGAGCCTAGATAATGTGGTAATCAGTAGGTATAGTCACTAGGGACTATAACCATCGTGATTACGCTCACGTTATGAAGTTCAAACGAACTTCGCATTGACCATAAACTGGTCAATGCAGAAAGTCAAACAAAGTTTGACTTTCATGCTAAAACGAATGAAAAGAACGAAGGAAGACTTACAGAAGGTCCCCGCAAGATTTGAACCCAATTTACCCTCAGGTATGAAGTATGAACTCCAACTTAGAGGGCCAAAATAAGATTCAAATGTGGGTTTGAGCAAATGGGGTGGAGGGGTATTCATAGTTTTCATACAACCGTTAGGATCGTTTCTTGAAAACCGAGATTAAATCCTAGCAGTACACATCGAGCTCATAGTTTTACAAAACCAGGGGAGCCCCTAGAAATGCCCCAAAACCATGTGCAAAGGTGCCCAACAGCTGGATCAAGCTGGAAAACACTTACTGCTGATATGGGGATGCTTTACGGACCATATGGTCCTCCCCTTACGGATCGTATGCTGGTCTGCAGACCAGCAACTTTCAAAGTTGATAGTTTTGGTCCCTGTGCGCGTATGGTCGTGTTTTGGCACTTCTAACACCCGTCAAGCCCACTTTTAAGCTCCATAAGGATTTTAAGTGTAGGGAACATGAAACATGCTCAAAAATATGTCGGATGTCGGTTCGTTTGGCCGTACGGTTGCGTTGTTCGGTTAATTACGACGGAAGTCGTAACGGACGCAAAAACGGTCCAAATTGCGCGACGAATGGATTTTTGACAAGCCAATCACTAAAACATAATATTTCAATGATTACATAAATTTTTGGATGTCCGGATATATTCAGAACGTAAGTTATGCGCGAAAACGCAAACTTATGCACTTTTTGACGCTTTTAGTCCCTGAATGAGCATAAAGTTTATTTTAGCACACCAAACCCCTCAAAGCCTATTTCTAAGTTATGTAAAGGATATTTATGGTGTGTTTAACTTATGATCATGTTCCGGAATGTTCGTTACAGTTCAAATCGGCATACTTTCGCAGTTTGTCAAATTTAGTTCCTGAAAGCGAATTAACTTGATTTTGCCATACCAAAGCCTTCAAAACTTATTTCTAAGTTATGTAAAGGTTATTTAAGGTATGTTAAGCATAAATTGATGTTTCGGAGTATTTGTTGCGTTAAACTGACTACGTTTACGCACCAGTTTGTGTATAACTCTCCAGAAAGCGATATAGAGTTTGAAATTGAATAAAAGTCAAAACATGAAAAATGTAAAACATAAACAAACAAACATTTGGGATAAAATAACTTTATTTCATTGATAACTGAATTATTTTCAATGATTACAAGCACAGATGTCACAGTCTCCCCAACTTGTGGTAATTTTGTCCCGAAATTTGTTTAGAGGAAACTCGTGAGAAAAGATGTGGATACTTCGCCTTCATTTGATCTTCACGTTCCCAAGTAAACTCAGGTCCATGTTTAGATTCCCATTGAACTTTAATCAAAGGAATGCGCTTGCGTTTAAGCCATTTGACTATACGGTCCATGATTTCCACTGGTTTCTCAACAAAATGCATTGTGTTATCAACACGAATTTCGTCAAGTCGTATGTGGAGGTTCTCATCAGCTAGACACTTCTTGAGATTGGACACGTGGAAAGTTGGATGAACGTTTCCCAGTTCAAGAGGTAACTCAAGTCTGTAGGCTACCTTACCGATTCTTTCGACGATCTTGAATGGTCCAACATATCTAGATGCAAGTTTTCCTTTCTTTCCAAATCTGATCACACCTTTCCAAGGTGAGACCTTAAGTAATACATGATCACCGACTTTAAATTCCAAGGGCTTGCATCATTGGTCCGCATAACTCTTTTAACGGCTTCGAGCTGTCTGTAGGTTATCATGAACTTTCTTAACCTTATCAGTTGTCTCTAGAACGAGGTCAGGTCCAGTAAGTTGAGCCTCACCTATCTCATTCCAGCAGACTGGTGAACGACATTTTCGACCATAGAGAGCCTCGAAAGGAGCCATGTTGATGCTGGAGTGATAACTGTTGTTGTAGGATAATTCAATCAATGGAAGATGTGAATCCCAACTACCACCAAAATCGATCACACAAGCTCTAAGCATATCCTCCAAAGTATGGATTGTTCTTTCAGTTTGGCCATCTGTTTGTGGATGATAAGCAGTGCTCAGATTAAGTTGGGTACCCATAGCAGTTTGCATGGTTCTCCAAAAATGAGAAGAGAAACGAGCATCTCTATCAGAAATAATGTTCAAAGGAACACCATGTCGAGTTACGATTTCATCCACATAAATTTTTTGCAAGCTTTTAAGCAGAAAAATCCTCACGAATTGGCAAGAAATGCGCTGACTTAGTAAGACGATCAACAACTACCCAAATGGCATCATGACCTTTCTTTGTGCGCGGAAGTTTAGTAATGAGATCCATAGCAATGTTTTCCCATTTCTAAACTGGAATCTCTGGTTGCTCCAAAAGATCAGAAGGATGTTGGTGTTCAGCCTTAACCTTAAGACAAGTAAGGCATTTTGAAACGTATAAGGCTATGTCTTTCTTCATACCAGGCCACCAATACTGAGTACGAAGATCCTTATACATCTTATCCGAGCCAGGATGAATAGAATAACGAGACTTATGAGCTTCATCCATAAGCAAAGTGCGGAGATCATCTAGGCTTGGGACCCACAAACGGTCCATGAAATAATACGATCCATCGTCTTTCAGTTCAAGATTAGGCTTAATGTGATAGGGTAACTCCTTACCCATCAAGTCTTGTGAAACACATGCATGTTGAGCCTGAGAGATGCGGGCTTGAAAATCAGATTGAACACGAACACAATGAAGCTTGACACGTTCTTTACGACTCAAAGCGTCAGCCACGACATTCGCCTTACCAGGATGGTAGCGAATTTCGCAGTCATAGTCGTTCAGAAGTTCAACCCAACGTCGTTGCCTCATGTTGAGTTCTTTCTGATTAAAGATATGCTAAAGACTTTTGTGGTCAGTGAAAACCACACATTTTGTACCATACAAATAGTGTCTCCATATCTTAAGAGCGAACACAACTGTACCCAACTCAAGATCATGAGTGGTGTAGTTCTTATCATGCACCTTTAACTGTCTCGATGCATATGCTATGACTTTGTTCCTTTGCATCAGAACACAGCCAAGTCCCAAATTTGATGCATCGCAGTACACGATAAAATCATCATTATCTTCGGGCAAAGATAGGATAGGCGCATCACAAAGCTTCTGCTTCAAGGTCTGAAATGCTTCTTCTTGTTTAGAACCCCATTCAAAGGGCTTATTCTTCTGAGTTAGAGCAGTTAGGGGAACGGCAATCTTTGAGAAATTTTTGATGAAGCGGCGGTAATAACCCGCGAGACCAAGAAAAGATCGAACCTCGGTGGGTGTAGTAGGCGTATCCCAATCCTTAATTGCACTGATCTTGGAGGGATCTACATGAATACCTTGTTCGTTGACGATATGACCCAAAAATTGAACTTCTTTGAGCCAAAATTCGCACTTGGAGAATTTGGCGAAAAGTTGCTCTTTCTTTAGGAGTTCCAAAGTAAGACGAAGATGTTGCTCGTGATCAGCTTGCGTCTTAGAATATATCAATATGTCATCAATAAAAACGATGATGAACTTATCTAAATAAGGCTTGCAAACCCTATTCATCAAGTCCATGAAAATAGCAGGAGCATTAGTCAAACCGAATGGCATAACTGTGAACTCATAATGCCCATAACGAGTGCGGAAAGTTGTCTTGGGAATATCTTCTTCATGCACACGAAGTTGATGATACCCAGAACGTAGATCAATCTTTGAAAAGTAAGAAGCACCTTGTAACTGATCAAAGAGATTATCAATGCGGGGTAGGGGATATCGATTCTTGATGGTAAGCTTGTTAAGCTCATGGTAATCGATGCACATTCTGAAAGATCCATCCTTCTTCTTAACAAAAAGAACGGGAGCACCCCAAGGTGAAAAACTAGGACGAATAAAACCTTTATCAGAAAGTTCCTGAAGCTGCTTAGACAACTCTTGCATCTCAGACGGTGCAAGACGATATGGAGATCTTGCAATAGGGTTTGCACCAGGTACAAGATCAATACGAAACTCGACTTGGCGCGCTGGGGGTAATCCAGGTAACTCCTCAGGAAATAGTTCCGGATAATCCCGAAGGACAGGGATATCTTGAATGGACTTACCTTTGCCTTTATCTGCTACAACATGTGCCAAGAAGGCCACATAGTTCTTTCGCAGATACTTCCGAGCTTGAAAACAAGACATGAGCTTGAGGCTACTAACAGGTTTCTCACCACGAACCTGTAGGATCTCACCTGTCGAGAGTGGAATACAAACAATCTTCTCAAAACAAACTACCTCTGCGTGATGCTTGGCTAACCAATCCATACCCACAATAATGTCGAAACTCCCAAGTTGCATCGGCGTGAGGTCGATAGGAAAAAGATGGTCGTTAAGGTTTAACTGGCAGTTGCGAAGAACAGAATCAAGAACAACGGGTTCACCACTAGCAACTTCTACTGTTAAAGGCTTACCTAGTTTCGTTCTAGACATGCGAAGCAATGGCTCAAAAGATAATGACACAAAACTCTTATCGGCACCAGAATAAAAAAGAACAGATGCGGGTTGATTATTAACAAAGAACGTACCGTTAACCACTTCATTGTCTGCTTGCGCCTCTTGTGCATTCATGTTGAAGACTCGACCTCGAGCCTGAGCCTGAGCTGGATTCGCATTCACCAATCTTGGACATTGATTACGGTAGTGGGTCAGATCCCCACAGTTATAACAAGAGCCTGGTGGGTAGTGAGGTCGTGCAGCTTGACCTTGTTGTTGAGCAAGAGGTTGAGCAACTTGTTGAGCCGGGTTCCAAATTGCCCGATTTTGATTAGCAGGAATGCGGCAGGTGTCAGCAAGATGACCAGATCTTCCGCAGTTGGTGCAATGACGACACCGGAGGTGTGGTTGATGATGACCGTTACATCTTTTGAACAAAGGTGCATTGCCAAGATAAGGTTTCTTGGCAAGTGGCTGCGCAGGCTGATTTGGTGCAGCTTGTGCAGTAACGGCGAAATTTTGGGAAGCCTTACGCTTCCTAGAACCCTTCGAGGAACCAGAATCCTTACCCTTCTTGTTTTTACCTTTCTTGCTATCCTCTTTGTCAGACGACTGCTTCTTACCCTTGTCACCCTTTCTATGCAGCTTGCCCTTCCTAACCTGCGACTCAGTCAATGCCGCAGATAGCTCGATTGCCTGACGGACTGTGGTAGGGTTACTACCAGTAACGATGTCTTGTATGGAGTCAGGTAGGCCATCGATATACCTCTAGATAGCCTTCTTGAGTGGGGTAACCATTGTTGGGCATAACAAACTCAGCTCCTCATACCTATCAGTATACGCCCGGTGCTCGCCACTATCCTGTTTCAGATCATCAAACTCCCTTTCTAGAGCTCGCAGCTCATGACGAGGACAAAACTCCCTCATCATAAGAGTCCTAAGTTCAGCCCATGTTTGTGCTAAAGTAACCTCAGCACCACGGTCTCTCATAACCCCGTTCCACCATGTGAGAGCCCTCTTCTGAAACATACTGGAAGCAAACTCGACTTTGCGATTATCAGGACACTGAACTTGACGAAACGTACTCTCAATGCTCTCGAACCACTGTAGGAGCCCAGTTGCTACCTCAGAACCACTAAACTTGAGTGGTTTAGCCGAGTTAAAACTCTTGAAGTTGCATGGAGCATTATTGTTGTTGTTGGCTTGGTTCTATTGAGCAATAAGATTTGGGAATGCAGCAGCCATTTGATGCGCGATGATTTCTGCCAGTTCGGCATTTGGTAGCGGATTTTTCACGTCGAGGAGGCATTCTAAAAGAGGGAACATGAAAGGAACGAGTGAGATGATTAGATGAAAAGAATGAGATGAAACAAAAATCGACAAAAGCAAAGATGGTGGTCATTCGTCCGTATCACAAAGCAAACAAACGACACACAGTGACTAATCAAAGTAAATGGGTCAAAAATAATGCTTCGCGAAGACATGCTCGCCTATAAGTGAACACTCACCCCAAGAGTTCCCAGGTAAGAGTGACTGGTCCGATTATGTGGATTTGTACGAACACTCTAGCCTTAGACAGAAAACCCAGGGTAGATGCATTCACTCTTCCAGTTTGCACGTGTTCACACTAGTTAGAACCCAAAACTTTGACGAGATTTTGAAAACTTGGAAGGCACAAGGCCAAAAGAATCATTCAAAAATGGATTGTAAATTTTCAAAATCATTAAGAAAAATCAAAGAGTTCAAAACTATTTAATAAATCATTTAAAAACAGATGATTGATTTTCAAAAATCGTTTCGGAAAATTGGGTTCTTGTTTTGGTGATCACCTAAGGATAGGTGAAATGCATGTTTTAAGATCTAAACACAAGACGACTTGTGTTGGGGTCCTAGAAAGGTTATAGTCTAGGTCAAAGCATTACTAATAACCTAATTCCCTATAACCATTGGCTCTGATACCAACTCTTCTGTCATACCCCGACCACGTAAAACATCAAATCGTGGCGGAAACGTCGGGGAGTGTTGTAACAGAATTATTGTTCCACAACCATGGTAATTAAAATTACATTTTATTCAACAACCAAAGGTGGAATACATTGTTTCAAAACAAGAACCAAATAGTACACAACATAATTAAACTAAGTCTATCTTTATTTTAAGTCTCTAAGGCACAAGTCCGCCCTAGTGTCACGATCATCATCCTAAGCGACAGCTCCTGAAAACACATGTGAAAATATGTACGTCAGCATAAAAATGCCTGTGAGATACATAGGTTTTATGAAAATAGGATTCATGACTTGAGTTTAAAGAAATGTTTAATAAAAATTTAGTCATGAACCTTGTTAATTGTTTTGTTTTATAAATCATTTGAAAAACGATAGCAAAATCAGATGATATGTATATATATAAGAATAATGTATGGTTAAATGAATAACCAAGTAAAATGAGTTTGTATAAATTGAGTTATTTGTAAAACAATGTTTAAGTGAAAATATGTTGTAAATGTAATATGTATAACTGAAATGGTTTAAATAACGCTACGATATGTAATATCATACAAGCACTTATATATAGGAAGTACCAGCGGCGTATCCACCATGCTTGTACCATATTGCACACGTCTCGTTATTTAAGTCACTCAAACCAACCAACATTGTAAAATATCCATGTTTAATCCAATAGTCAAATGTCATAGTATAATCCAAGCTGAATATAAACCATGTAATGTGTAAGCAAAAGTTATGTATGGTAAGTCAAATGAGACTACTTAAACCACAAGTAAAAATGTACAAAACAAAGTATTTTGAATAAATCAAAAGTTATGTTTTGTAAAATAACTAAATAAATACATGCTTTACTGATACAAACATTTATGCGGTAAGTTAACGCATACATTCAAGCCTTGAGACAGACGGATAACCCTAAGTAATGGTTATCAAAAGAAATGTTTTCGGATTCAGTCATTCCTTACATCCAAACAAACCTACGATGTCAGGAACGGGATTTGTCAAGTCCTATGGTACCATTACTTACTACCGAGCGGCGTAGCTAATGTTAATGAATGTAGTTTAGTCCCGTTGTACAAACCAAATGTCATACCAAAAACAAACATGTAATGAAAGTAATGTACTAAGTATGCTAAGTTAACATACAAAGCAGAAAAGTCATGTAAATCAATGTGCTAAATATGCTAAGTTAACATACAAAGCAGAAAAGTCATGTAAATCAATGTGCTAAATATGCTAAGTTAACATACAAAGCAGAAGAAGATGTAATATAAATTAATATGCTAGCATGCTAAGTAAACATACATAGCAAGACAAAATGAAATTTTGTACTAATAGTCTCTAATGAACATAGCAAGTATATAGTATGAAAACGTGGAAAGCATGAAAGTAACAAGTAGGCACATGTGTTTCACCCCAAAATGTTTGGAAAACAGTAAAAGAGGGGTCTATGTACTCACTTGAGATTTCTTAGAAGTCCTAGGATAACCACCAAGCAAAGCTAGAGGATCACGGAATCAAACGGCACCTAATATAGGTAACTACATTAATAAACGGACCTATTCGGAGGATCGGGTAGCATGAGGGTTCGTAAACCAAATGAGTGTAGGAACTCAAGTAATATGGTTTAACAAAGCCTACATACTAAAACGAAACTTATCCTAAGTGCTTTTGACCCATTACGACCCGTTTAGGTAGCTTATGCTACTTTAACGCGTCGTTCGCGTAAAACGCGTTTGGACCGCCTAACTAGTCCTATGACAAGTAAAATATGCCTCAACATGTCTAATATTGTTGCTAAATCAGTTTAGATGTCAAAAATTGTGTTACATATGCTTAAAATGAATTTTGGCGTAAAAAGGGCATTTTGGTAATTTACCTAAGGCATATATACTACCTATCATACAACTACTTAAACGACGTGACCATAAGGTATAACCTCGGAAGGTTATTCCCTATACAACTATGGTCACCTAAAGTGTTTGGTCGGATCCTAATGATCGACCAAATGGGTCGGGTTCGAAAGCATAAGCGATTGTTTAGATCGCTTACCTTTACGACCCTAGACAAGCACAAATCTAAAAGTGACGAGCTAAACATGCTAAAACATGTTTAGTTAAGTTAGAAAACAGGTTTTGGTATCAAAACAAACGGTTTTGATACCCAATAGTAGTTTGGTTACAAAATACGCACAAATACGCATTTTGGCCGAAACTACGACTCGTCACTGAGCCTAGATAACGTGGTAATCAGTAGGTATAGTCACTAGGGACTATAACCATCGTGTGTGACAACTGGCACCAAACCGGTAATTCCCGTACACATTAATTATTATTTAACGACTGCAATTATGTGCTTAATTGTCAGCAATTTCTGAACACATACTAAACAAGTGAATTCATGCACGTTGTATACTACAAAATATTGATTTATGCATAAACGAGAGCGTTGCGTCAGAAATACTAAGTAAACTCACCGGTAAGACACACTGTGTCAACAGAACTGCAGAAAGCAGTCAGACATTAAAATTGGAGCCTAGGTGTAGGTCCAACGACAAGAATACATTAAAACCCAAGAGTACATACGAGGGTTTAATATATATACTATTCGAAAGCAAAAATAAGCACTAAAAAGCACCCGAAACGCACTTTAAGTGCAGAAATTTGTGCAAATCAGCTATAAATCAGCTTTTAGCACATGAATATCACGCAGAAATTACGTTTTGTTATCCAGAATATTTCCCAAAGTGTCAGGAATTCAGTGTGTCACTAAAACAAATATCAACGACACTTTAAATATTTATTAAGCACTTTAACGGATCAATATCCAACCGAGCAACCGAACTTTACCCGGAACATAAAAATAATGTCAGTGACATTGTTTTCCTTTTCTGAGCTAGTTAGGGTCTCCGAATACCCTAACACCCGTTATAAATTACAACACACTAGTAACTAATTTTTATTTCCTAACTAAACTAAATACCACTAACTAAATGGTTGAAATCCCATTTGTAAATCCCACCCCCACCACCGTTCGGTTCCCTTAGGGGACACCACCCATACAATTTTGATTATTTAATTGATGGTTGCCTAATATCTTCCCTACACTTTATACAATGGATAATTAAAAGACATGTATTATATGTATGCATGAGGGATCACCACTTTCATTTATTCAAACACTTAACCAAAATTGTTTCCCTTCCCTCTTGTCTTGCCTATGGCCGAACACCACAACCATCATTCCACCATCTTTCAATATTGATCAAGGCATTTTACATACAATCAAAGGTGAAGGATCACATACGAGGAGACCCGGTGTTTACGGAATCACAAGGACCTCTCTACAACGCTTTTAACCACCCATTTTTCGTCTAGTTTCTTCCCTAGCCTTGAGCTAGTTGTAGGTGATTCTAAACACCCTTTTGATCTTGTTTAAAGTGGTTAATAAGAAATTTAACGGGTAAAAATCATAAACACTAGAGATCAAAGTTTAAAGTCTTGCTAAGAAGATGAACTTGGTGGATAAAAAGAAACTAATAGTGTAAAA
>JARYGA010007802.1:0-69079 GCA_030545235.1 Helianthus tuberosus | reverse complement strand
AATTAAAATGGGATATACCGGGCGAGGATTCGAGTTACATGAACAAGGGCCAAACTAACTACCCAAGAATGGAATCGTCGAGCGAAAACACTTGACAACCTCCTAGAAGCAGTTTTTCTTGCCACCAGACCTTTCTCCATCAATTTGGAATCTGATGCCGTCACTAAACACATTCCTTAAATTGTAGCCATTTGTTGAGTGTTTTTTTTGTGTCTAATCCGCATATATATCACCATTGCCCTTGATTTTCTTGACTGTATATCACTTAAATGTCAACATACACACGTGTGATTTAGTTTACGAAGATTTGTCAATGCCAAGAAACTCGATCTGAGAGTAAAAAAGGCGTAAGGTTCACAATGGTGTAAAATTAAAATGGGATATAACGGGCTAGGATTCGAGTTACAGGAACAAGGGCCAAACCAACCACCCAAGAATGGAATCTTAGAGCGAAAACACTTGACAACCTCCTAGAAGCAGCTTTTCTTGCCACCAGACCTTTCTCCATCAATTAGGAATCTGAATCCGTCACTAAACACATTCCTTAAATTGTAGCCATTTGTTGAGTGTTTTTTTTTTGTGTCTAATCCGCATATATATCATCATTACCTTTGATTTTATTAACTGTATATCTCTTAAATATCAACATATACACGTGTGATTTAGTTTATGAAGATTTTTCAATGCCGAGAACCTCGATCAGAGAGTAAAAAAGGCGTAAGGTTCACAATGGTGTAAAATTAAAATGGGATATACCTGTCTAGGATTCGAGTTACAGGAACAAGGGCCAAACCAACCACCCAAGAATGGAATCGTCGAGCGAAAACAATTGACAACCTCCTAGAAGCAGCTTTTCTTACCACCAGACTTTTCTCCATCAATTAGGAATCTGATGTCGTCACTAAACAAATTCCTTAAATTGTAGCCATTTGTTGAGTTTTTTTTTTGTGAGTAATCCGCATATATATCACCATTGTCCTTGATTTTCTACACTGTATATCTCTTAAATGTCAACCTATACACGTGTGATTTAGTTTACGAAGATTTTTCAATGACGAGAACCTCGATCTGAGAGTAAAAAGGGCGTAAGATTCACAATGGTGTAAAATTAAAATGGGATATACCAGGCTAGGATTCGAGTTACAGGAACAAGGGCCAAACCAACTACCCATGAATGGAATCGTCGTACGAAAACACTTGTCAACATCCTAGAAGCAGCTTTTCTTGCCACCAGACCTTTCTCCATCAATTAGGTATCTGAAGCCGCCACTAAACACATTCCTTAAAATGTAGCCATTTGTTGAGTTTTTTTTTGTGTCTAATGCGCATATATATCACCATTTCCCTTGATTTTCTTGACATTATATCTCTTAAATGTCAACATATACACGTGTAATTTAGTTTACGAATATTTTTCAATGCCGAGAACCTCGATCAGAGAGTAAAAAAAGGCGTAAGGTTAACAATGGTGTAAAATTAAAATAGGATATACCAAGCTAGGTTTCGAGTTACAGGAACAAGGGCCAAACCAACCACCCAAGAATGGACTGGTCGAGCGAAAACACTTGACAACATCCTAGAAGCAGATTTTCTTGCCACCAGACCTTTCTCCATCAATTAGAAATCTGATGCTGTCACTAAACACATTCCTTAAATTGTAGCCATTTGTTGAGTGCTTTTTTTTGTGTCTAATCCGCATATATATCACCATTACCCTTGATTTTCTTGACTGTACATCTCTTAAATGTCAACATATACACGTGTGATTTAGTTTAAGAAGATTTTTCAATGCCGAGAACCTAGATCAGAGAGTAAAAAAGGCGTAAGGTTTACAATTGTGTAAAATTAAAATGAGATATACCGGTCTAGGATTCGAATTACAGGAACAAGGGCCAAACCAACCACCCAAGAATGGAATCGTCGAGCGAAAACACTTGACAACCTCCTAGAAGCAGCTTTTCTTGCCACTAGACCTTTCTCCATCAATTAGGAATCTAATGTCGTCACTAAACACATTCTTTAAATTGTAGCAATTTGTTGAGTGTTTTTGTGTCTAATCCGCATATATATCACCATTTTCCTTGATCTTCTTAACTGTATATTTGTTAAATGTGAACATATACACGTGTGATTTAGTTTATGAAGATTTTTCAATGCCGAGAACGTCGATCAGAGAGTAAAAAATGCGTAAGGTTCACAATGGTGTAAAAATAAAATGGGATATACCAGGCTAGGATTCGAGTTACAGAAACAAGGGCCAAACCAACTACCCAAGAAGGGAATCGTCGAGCGAAAACACTTGACAACATCCTGGAAGCAGCTTTTCTTGCCACCAGACCTTTCTCCATCAATTAGGTATCTGAAGCCGCCACTAAACACATTCCTTAAAATGTAGCCATTTGTTGAGTGTTTTTTTTGTGTCTAAGGCGCATATATATCACCATATCCCTTGATTTTCTTGACTGTATATCTCTTAAATGTCAACATATAAACGTGTGATTTAGTTTACGAAGATTTTTCAATGCCGAGAACCTCGATCAGAGAGTAAAAAAGGCGTTAGGTTCATAATGGTGTAAAATTAAAATGGGATATACCAGGCTAGGATTTGAGTTACAGGAATAAGGGCCAAACCAACCACCCAAGAATGGACTCGTCGAGCGAAAACACTTGACAACCTCCTAGAAGCAGCTTTTCTTCCCACCAGACCTTTCTCCAACAATTAGGAATCTGATGTCGTCACTAAACACATTCCTTAAATTGTAGCCATATGTTGAGTGTTTTTTTTTTTTGTGTCTAATCCGCATATATATCACCATTGCCCTTGATTTTCTTAATTGTACATCTCTTAAATGTCAACATATACACGTGTGATTTAGTTTACGAATATTTTTCAATGCCGAGAACCTCGATCAGAGAGTAAAAAAGGCGTAAGGTTTATAATAGTGTAAAATTAAAATGGGATATACCAGGCTAGGATTTGAGTTACAGGAATAAGGGCCAAACCAACCACCCGAGAATGGAATCATCGAGCGAAAACACTTGACAACCTCCTAGAAGCAGCTTTTCTTGTCCCCCACCAAACCATTCTCCATCAATTAGGAATCTGATGGCATCACTAAACACATTCATTAAATTGTATCCATTTGTCGAGTGTTTTTTTTTGTTGTCTAATCCGCATATATATCACCATTGCCCTTGATTTTCTTGAGTGTATATCTCTTAAATGTCAACATATACACGTGTGATTTAGTTTACGAAGATTTTTCAATGCCGAGAACCTCGATCACAGAGTAAAAAAGGCGTAAGGTTCACAATGGTGTAAAATTAAAATGGCACAAACCTGGCTAGGATTCGAGTTACAAGAACAAGGGCCAAACCAACCACCCAAGAATTGAATCGTCGAACGAAAACACTTGACAACCTCCTAGAAGCATCTTTTCTTGCCACCAGACCTTTCTCCATCAACTAAGAATCTGATGCCGTCCCTAAACACATTCCTTAAATGGTAGCCATTTGTTGAGTGTTTTGTTTTTCTTTTGGTGTCTAATGCGCATATATATCACTATTGCCCTTGATTTTCTTGACTGTATATCTCTTAAATGTCAACATATACACGTGTGATTTAGTTTACGAAGATTTTTCAATGCCGAGTACCTCGATCAGAGAGTAGAAAATGTGTAAGGTTCACAATGGTGTAAAATTAAAATGGGATATACCGGGTTAAGATTCGAGTTATAGGAACAAGGGCCAAACCAACCACCCATGAATGGAATCGTCGAGTGAAAACACTTGACAACCTCCTAGAAGCAGCTTTTCTTGCCACCACCAGACCTTTCTCCATCAATTAGGAATCTGATGCCGTCACTAAACACATTCCTTAAATTGTAGTCATTTGTTGAGTTTTTTTGTGTCTAATCCGTATATATATCACCACGACCCTTGAGTTTGTTTACTGTATATCTCTTAAATGTCAACATATACACGTGTGGTTTAGTTTACGAAGATTTTTCAATTCCGAGAACCTGGATCAGAGAGTTAAAAAGGCGTAAGTTTCACAATGGTGTAAAATTAAAATGGGATATACCGGGCTAGAATTCGAGTTACAGGAACACGGGCCAAAGCAACCACCCAAGAATGGAATCGTCGAGCGAAAACACTTAACAATCTCCTTGAAGCAGTTTTTCTTGCCATCAGACCTTTCTCCATCAATTAGTAATCTGATGCCGTCACTAAACACATTCCTTAAATTGTAGCCATTTGTTGAGGGTTTTTTTGGTCTCTAATCCGCATATATATCACCCTTGCCCTTGATTTTCTTAACTGTATATCTCTTAAATGTCAACATATACACGAGAGATTTAGTTTACCAAGATTTTTCAATGCCGAGAACCTCGAGCAGGGCGTAAAAAAGGCGTAAGGTTCACAATGGTGTAAAATTAAAATGGGATATACTGGGCTAGGTTTCGAGTTACAGGAACAAGGGCCAAACCAACCACCCAAGAATGGAATCGTCGAACGAAAACACTTAACAAACTCCTAGAAGCAGCTTTTCTTGCCACCGGACCTTTCTCCATCAATTAGGAATCTAATACCGTCACTAAACACATTCCTTAAATTGTAGCCATTTGTTGAGTGTTTTTTTGTGTCTAATCCGCATATGTATCACCATTGCCATTGATTTTCTTGACTGTATATCTCTTAAATGTCAACATATACATGTGTGATTTAGTTTACGAAGATTTTTCAATGCCGAGAACCTCGATCAGAGAGTAAGAAAGGCATAAGGTTCACAATGGTGTTAAATTAAAACAGGATATACCTAGCTAAGATTCGAGTTACAGGAACAAGGGCCGAACCAACCACCCAGGAATGGAATCGTAGAGCGAAAACACTTGACAACCTCCTAGAAGCAGCTTTTCTTGCCACCACCAGACCTTTCTCCATCAATTAGGAATCTGATGCCGTCACTAAACACATTCCTTAAATTGTAGTCATTTGTTGAGTGTTTTTTTTGTGTCTAATCCGTATATATATCACCACGGCCCTTGAGTTTCTTGATTGTTGATGCGTGCGAAGTGTTACTTATATTAGGTGTATATTTTAAGCCCTTTTTAACACTTATTTTAGCCAAGTTTTAAATTTATAAAACACGATATTTCACTAACACTAAACACACATATGGGCAAGTGCACCCATCGTTGAGTGTAGTATAGCGTTGGTAAGATACCGAGGTCGTCCAAGGACACAAGGGCTTTTAGTACCGGTTTATCCTCAACGTCTAACCAAAATAAAAGTTTAGAAAAAAAAATGTTTTAAACTAAGAAAAATAAAACTAACTAAAAAGCTGAAAATGAAAATAAAAGAAAAACAGATAGACAAGATGAATCACTTGGTTCCGACTCGTATCTAGTATAACCTTTGATTATTTCTGCACTTTTGCACATAATTAAGAGATTATCTTAGTTATTGTAGTAGGCCCCTCTTTTGAAGGCGACGTTACCCTCACCCCAGTAGTTTGAGTCAGCAGGGATACAATCCTAAAAGGGTGGATTATTGGAAGATAATGAATTAAGTTATTAATGCAGTATTGTGGTAGGCCCCGCTTTTGGCGGTGACGTTACCCTCGGCTAAGTAGTCTGAGTCAGCAGGGATACAGTCCTAAGTAGCCGGGTTATAGTATTAATAGTAGTTAACTTATGAGGGGATCAAAGAGTTTGGACCCCCGCCATCCAATACCGTGAAGTATTGAAGGAGGTCCTACTAAATTTGACCCAGGTCCATTACAGGACCTCTAAACGCTGAACAATGGCAAGACCTTTACCAACCCGTTCCCTTAACCCCCTACCAGGTAGCCAACATACCTCCATATAGACCGTGGAGATATGAATGGTGAAAATCCTTTATTTTATATAGACAGTAAAATAATGCCAAGACACCACGGACAAACGATAAGGAAATATCACCTTCAACATAAGTAACTAGTTATTAAAGTCATTAATACAAAACCAAATAAAAAGTGCAAAAGATTAGAAATAAAAAGTATTATACTAGACACTTTGTCTTCACCAAGTGATGTAAGAGACTTAGGCAAACATGGCCTTGATTGTCAAGAACTCTTACGATCAATCTTGGATCCCGAGACGACTCACACACTCTACGATGGACAATGGATGATGGTGGTGGATGATGGTGTTGTGATGGTGGTGGGTGGTGGATGAAGTGTGAGAGAGGTGGTGTGCCAAGGGATGAGATGAAATGAATCCAAGCACTCCTATTTATAGGCTGAACAGAGAGCTGGGCACGGCCCCGTGTCCGTCTGACAATCTCTCTCCTCATTAATTGTAATTCGCAATTACAATAAATGCGCCTGCTGTACTTTCGACACGCCCCCGTGTCCGCTGAGCACGGCCCGGTGATGGGCAATAGAAGCTTCTATGGATTTGTCTTTTCTGTTGCTTCTTGGGCACGGCCCCGTGCTGGCTGAGCACGGGGCGTGTTCAGCCTTCTGTCTTCTCCTTTTTGCTTTGGAAGGTGCCGTTGAGGGGTCGGGCAGTCCACTAATGTTCCTTTCCTTGTATTTATGTTGGATTTAGCTGTCTTTTTGCTTCTTTTGTGTTTTTGAGCTCAGTTAATCCTGAAAATACAAAAGGAAGACAAAAACACTCTTTTTCCAATATTAGTACTTAAAAAGGGTTAGTTTTATGCCTTATTTGATGTAATTTATATGTTGCATTTTACATACATCAAATACCCCCACACTTGAACTTTTGCTTGTCCTCAAGCAAAACTCTTTAATATGTGGCTTACACTCCCAAATGGAATAGGTAGAAGAGAAGGTTTTGGGCTTGTCGTAGAGTGTCGGGATTTCCAAGATATTTTTGGGTTTTATTTTTATTTATTTACACTCCTATTCGTAATGATTTATTTAGAACTTTTCATAAAAGAAATTACTTATTTGGGCATAACATGCTTTTTTAAAATTCTATTTATATACAAGTTCACATACCTCACGGGGAAATCACTCACACTCGGCCGAAGGTGTATTTTTAGTGAATCGCTCGAGAGCGGCATGGAACTTATTCCTACCATAGGCTTGCCAAGAAATCAATCCTCCTCCTTTTTAACTTTTATACCTTTGTAAATATCAAGAGGACTTTGTGGGTTAAGGGTTAGGCTAGGGTTAAAGGTAGGTGGTTGGGTTAGTGGTTAGTAGAAAAAGGGCTAAAAGCGTAACAAGTATCGGTTTTCGTATTTTTGCAACTTTTTATTTTGATGAAGCTTTTACTCAAACTAAGCTATTTTTGATTAACTTGTTTGTTTATTTTCTTTTTACTTCATCAATTTTTTTTTTTTTTTGCGAAGAACCGAACTTGTTACTAAAATAAAGGGTTAAAAATGAAAAAGGGTTTGGTGGGTAAAAGGGTTTTTGTTTGGGCGATGAAACGAAAAGGTTTAGGCTCAAAGGGGCTAACTAGGGGGATTTTTGGGTAGGTGGTAAAAGAAAAAGAAAAATAATGGTGTAGAAATAAAAAGGGTTAGTCCTAATGCCTCTATCATTTACTTACTTGGGTTTAAGTTGATAAGGACCGGGAATGTATTGTCATGGCAAGTTCTAGAGTCGTAAGAACCAGGTGGCTATTCACACAAGAAACGAAAAATGAGCATTTAGTCAAATGATATGTAATTGTGTGCTCAATAAAGGCTCAAAACTCACTTTTGTGGGAATGGGTTTTTATGTGATCAAGTATATATAATCAAATTTTAAATAAGTTTGCTATGCCTTTTCATAATTTTCTTATGTTGGTTCTTTTTATCACTACGCTATCGGTTGTAAATTTGTAAAAATATAACCTTTTTGAGAACTTGAATTTCCCGGGTTAAACCTAGACAAGTAAAAAAAAATGAAATTTTTGAAAAAATTTGGGGTGATTAGCGGTTCCAATAGAGTTTTGTGTAAGGCTTGTATTTAGGACTTGCAAAATTCAAGGTTTTAGTACCCCCCCCCCCCCACACTTAAATTACACATTGTCCTCAATGTGTACCAAAATAAATTTTTAGGTTGATTAGATGTGTAAAATAGTGTTTAAAAAGCAAAAATTTGTGTTACTGGGCATTGAACACGGCCCCGTGTTATCCGGGCACGGCCCCGTGTTCAAGTGCCAGTAACAGAATTAAAATAAGAGAAACAGAAGTCTGGACATGGGGGCGTGTTGGGTGAACACGGCCCGTGTCCAGTTACCTGAACTGGGCGTTTTTTTTGCAGGTGGTTCGGCACGGGGCCGTGTTGGTTGAGCACGGCCCGTGTTGAACTTTCTGAAGTGGAGAAAATTGTCGGGTTGCCTTGTTCTTGTGCATGGGTTCATTTTTCTCGTTCCCCTTTTCATCCTTTACCACCATGAGTGTGTTTTATTCATTACAAACCATCCAAACCTTAAAACCATCATTTCATTTCATCATAGAGAGAACTTACATAATCCTAAATTAAACTAGATAAAACAAGGAAATAACAAACCATGGAGTCCTAGCCTTTACTTTATTTTAGTTAGCAAAATTTCCAAGAAGCAATTAATCTTGGTTAACCAAGGCCTTTTTTTTTTTGAACTCCATCTTCCGCGTGCGGTTCTCCTCAAATGTCGGCGAGCCATTCTTCCACCTCCCTTGGAAGGAGAAAGGAAGGTTCATTGGCATTAGTTTGAGGAGTTTCAATTTCCACCGGGATCACTTGTAGGTGTTCCACAGGAGGTTCTGCTGGCAAGTCTTCCCACCCGGTAGGGTTGTTGATTCCGAGTGCTAGGTTCCAATCCTGCTGTGGAAGGACTGGTTCCATTGGAGGTGCTACAAGAATATTTAACCTCTGGTGCAAGAGGTTAATTTCTTGGAAGCTACTTTCAAGTCCCATCGTAAGATCGTTAATACGGTCGATTAGGACCTCCTCTACTGAAGTCATTTCGTCGAGAGCCTCCCTTAATGCTATCACATAGTGCACAAGTGTAGCTTCAATGGAGGGTCTTCTTCCTCTTTGGCTGTTTGACGAATGCACAGAAGATGTATTGCTGTTTTCACTCGGCATCCTATGAAAAATAAACTAAAAATAGTTTATTCAATGAAACAGTAACCGGACACGGCCCCGTGCTCACTGAGCACGGCCCCGTGTTCATCTTTCTGCAGAGTTTTGGAACAAGGAAACTTGGATTTTTAAGTTATTTTCTGAACTTGTGGGGCCTTTTTAGCTACTAATAACTTAAAACAATGTTTCATAACATGTTTTTACCAAGATTCCTTGAACAAAGCTCATTCATCCCTACCATAGAGTTGGAGGAATTCCAAACTTTCAATGGTAGCTCTTGGAGAAAGATGGAGAAGAAGGAAATGGCTAAAAGAGGAAAGGACAAGATGGGTTGTTGGAACCTTCTTTTAGACTTACCTAGGATAGTTTGAGAGAAGATTCCTGCAAATCTCTGTCCCAAGTTGGTCCAAATGTGCAGAATTCTTGGCTGCATTTATAGAAAATGACAGCATCCTGGACACGGCCCCGTGTTCAGTGGACACGGCCCCGTGTGCAGGAGGAGTTCTGACACAGTTTGTCCGTATTCTGACGTACTGATCAGAATGGAATCTTTTGATGGACACGGGGGCGTGTTGGCTGGGCACGGCCCCGTGTCTAGGGACTGTTTTATGAAGTTGTCTAGTTTTTTTAAGGAACTTGTTAGTATCGGGTGGCTCCTGACTGGTTGGAACAACCCCAAAGTGCCTAAGATACCTTAATTGTCCTAGACTAAGGCGAGAACGCAAAAGGTTGTCGGTGAGGGTAATTCCTATTTTCATTCTAGGTGGACAAGTCCAACCCTTTCCCGGGCTCTTGTTAAAGAAGGTGTATGCCGAATCGCTCAGGTCTATGTATGCACCGAACGAAGTCGATGGAGAGTCCTTCACGGCACAATCGACACAGGGACGACTATCGTCAAAGTCTTTGCTAGGTACGAAGGTATTTTCGGGAGCAACGAGGTTGTCGGAATGCGGTTCCAACATTTCTTCATGGGTATCGTCTTGGGGTGGATTAATAAAATCCTTCCCAAGCTCTTCTAACGATTTCAGAATTAGCTCTTCTAGTTGAAATATATCGCCAATGAGCATTTCCCCTAGAATATCTGGCTGGGCGCATTCGAGGGAGAAATAGTGCTTATTTTTACTTTCGCCCCTCTTAAGGTTGTGAGAAGATGGTGGGTCCATGTAGTGGGGCCTATAATTTAGGAAGTAGCATTTTACTTCTTCATGTTCGCCACCACATAATTGACACCACGTACCATAAGAGTGCCGAAAGTAAAATAATTACTATCACTCATGTTTATGTCAGAAATTACCAACCGCCGGGATCTAACGGTTCTGTTTTCAGTAACTGAAACTTGGGCACGGGGGCGTGTTGAGTGGGCACGGCCCCGTGTTCAGCTTACTGTCTGATGTAAAACAGGATTGCCAGTTCCAATAATTGAGCACGGGGGCGTGTTCAGCGGGCACGGCCCGTGCTGAGCTCTGCAGAAGCTGAAAAACTAAGAAAATCCTAAAAAAATTAAAAAGAAAAAATAAAAGATGATTAGGCCGTTGATTCCTAACTTTCTTAAAATCCTTGTGTCCCCGGCAACGGCGCCAAAAACTTGATGCGTGCGAAGTGTTACTTATATTAGGTGTATATTTTAAGCCCTTTTTAACACTTATTTTAGCCAAGTTTTAAATTTATAAAACACGATATTTCACTAACACTAAACACACATATGGGCAAGTGCACCCATCGTTGAGTGTAGTATAGCGTTGGTAAGATACCTAGGTCGTCCAAGGACACAAGAGCTTTTAGTACCGGTTTATCCTCAACGTCTAACCAAAATAAAAGTTTAGAAAAAAAAATGTTTTAAACTAAGAAAAATAAAACTAACTAAAAAGCTGAAAATGAAAATAAAAGAAAAACAGATAGACAAGATGAATCACTTGGTTCCGACTCGTATCTAGTATAACCTTTGATTATTTCTGCACTTTTGCACATAATTAAGAGATTATCTTAGTTATTGTAGTAGGCCCCTCTTTTGAAGGCGACGTTACCCTCACCCCAGTAGTTTGAGTCAGCAGGGATACAATCCTAAAAGGGTGGATTATTGGAAGATAATGAATTAAGTTATTAATGCAGTATTGTGGTAGGCCCCGCTTTTGGCGGTGACGTTACCCTCGGCTAAGTAGTCTGAGTCAGCAGGGATACAGTCCTAAGTAGCCGGGTTATAGTATTAATAGTAGTTAACTTATGAGGGGATCAAAGAGTTTGGACCCCCGCCATCCAATACCGTGAAGTATTGAAGGAGGTCCTACTAAATTTGACCCAGGTCCATTGCAGGACCTCTAAACGCTGAACAATGGCAAGACCTTTACCAAACCGTTCCCTTAACCCCCTACCAGGTAGCCAACATACCTCCATATAGACCGTGGAGATATGAATGGTGAAAATCCTTTATTTTATATAGACAGTAAAATAATGCCAAGACACCACGGACAAACGATAAGGAAAGATCACCTTCAACATAAGTAACTAGTTATTAAAGTCATTAATACAAAACCGAATAAAAAGTGCAAAAGATTAGAAATAAAAAGTATTATACTAGACACTTTGTCTTCACCAAGTGATGTAAGAGACTTAGGCAAACATGGCCTTGATTGTCAAGAACTCTTACGATCAATCTTGGATCCCGAGACGACTCACACACTCTACGATGGACAATGGATGATGGTGGTGGATGATGGTGTTGTGATGGTGGTGGGTGGTGGATGAAGTGTGAGAGAGGTGGTGTGCCAAGGGATGAGATGAAATGAATCCAAGCACTCTTATTTATAGGCTGAACAGAGAGCTGGACACGGCCCCGTGTCCGCTGGGCACGGCCCCGTGTCCGTCTGACAATCTCTCTCCTCATTAATTGTAATTCGCAATTACAATAAATGCGCCTGCTGTACTTTCGACATGCCCCCGTGTCCGCTGAGCACGGCCCTGTGATGGGCAATAGAAGCTTCTATGGATTTGTCTTTTCAGCTGCTTCTTGGGCACGGCCCCGTGCTGGCTGAGCACGGGGCGTGTTCAGCCTTCTGTCTTCTCCTTTTTGCTTTGGAAGGTGCCGTTGAGGGGTCGGGCAGTCCACTAATGTTCCTTTCCTTGTATTTATGTTGGATTTAGCTGTCTTTTTGCTTCTTTTGTGTTTTTGAGCTCATTTAATCCTGAAAATACAAAAGGAAGACAAAAACACTCTTTTTCCAATATTAGTACTTAAAAAGGGTTAGTTTATGCCTTATTTGATGTAATTTATATGTTGCATTTTACACACATCAATTGTATATCTCTTAAATGTCAACATAAATACGTGTGGTTTAGTTTACGAAGATTTTTCAATTCCGAGAACCTGGATCAGAGAGTTAAAAAGGCGTAAGTTTCACTATGGTGTAAAATTAAAATGGGATATACCGGGCTAGGATTCGAGTTACAGGAACAAGGGCCAAACCAACCACCCAAGAATGGAATCGTCGAGCGAAAACACTTAACAAACTCCCAGAAGCAGCTTTTCTTGCCACCGGACCTTTCTCCATCAATTAGGAATCTAATGTCGTCACTAAACACATTCCTTAAATTGTAGCCATTTGTTGAGTGTTTTTTTTGTGTCTAATCCGCATATATATCACCATTGCCATTGATTTTCTTGACTGTATATCTCTTAAATGTAAACATATACATGTGTGATTTAGTTTACGAAGATTTTTCAATGCCGAGAACCTCGATCAGAGAGTAAAAAAGGCATAAGTTTCACAATGGTGTTAAATTAAAATGGGATATACCGGGCTAGGATTCGAGTTACAGGAACAAGGGCCAAACCAACCACCCAATAATGTAATCGTCGAGCGAAAACACTTGACAACCTCCTAGAAGCAGCTTTTCTTGCCACCACCAGTCATTTCTCCATCAATTAGGAATCTGATGCCGTCACTAAACACATTCCTTAAATTATAGCCATTTGTTGAGTGTTTTTTTTGTGTCTAATCCGCATATATATCACCATTTCCCTTGATTTACTTGACTGTATATTCTCTTAAATGTCAACATATACGCGTGTGATTTAGTTTACGAAGATTTTTCAATGTCGAGAACCTCGATCAGAGAGTAAAAAAGGCGTAAGGTTCACAATGGTGTAAAATTAAAATGGGATATACCGGGGTAGGATTCGTGTTACAGGAACAAGGGTCAAACCAACCATCCAAGAATTAAATCGTCGAGCGCAAACACTTGACAACCTCCTAGAAGCAACTTTTCTTGCCACCACCAGACCTTTCTCCATCAATTAGGAATCTGATGCCGTCACAAAACACATTTCTTAAATTGTAGCCATTTGTTGAGTGTTTTTTTTGGTGGCTAATCCGGATATATATCACCATTGCCCTTAATTTTCTTGACTGTATAACTCTTAAATGTCAACATATTCACGTGTGATTTAGTTTATGATGATTTTTCAATGTCGAGAACCTCGATCAGAGAGTAAAAAAGGCGTAAGGTTCACAATGGTGTAAAATTAAAATGGGATATACCGGGCTAGGATTTGAGTTACAGGAACAAGGGCCAAACCAACCAGCCAAGAATGGAATCATCGAGCGAAAACACTTAACAACCTCATAGAAGCAGCTTTTCTTGCCACCGGACCTTTCTCCATCAATTAGGAATCTGATGCCGTCACTAAACACATTCCTTAAATTGTAGCCATTTGTTGAGTTTTTTTTTGTGTCTAATCCGGATATATATCACTATTGCCCATGATTTTCTTGACTGTATAACTCTTAAATGTCAACATATTCACGTGTGATTTAGTTTACGAAGACTTTACAATGCCGAGAACCTCGATCAGAGAGTAAAAAAGGCGTAAGGTTCACAATGGTGTTAAATTAAAATGGGATATACCTGGCTAGGATTCGAGTTACAAGAACAAGGGCCGAACCAACCACCCAGGAATGGAATCGTCGAGCGAAAACACTTGACAACCTCCTAGAAGCAGCTTTTCTTGCCACCAGACCTTTCTCCATCAATTAGGAATCTGATGCCGTCACTAAACACATTCCTTAAAATGTAGCCATTTGTTGAGTGATTTTTTGTGTCTAATCCGCATATATATCACCGTTGTCCTTGATTTTCTTGACTGTATATCTCTTAAATGTAAACAAATACACGTGTGATTTAGTTTACGAAGATTTTTCAATGCCGAAAACCTCGATCAGAGAGTAAAAAAAGGCGTAAGGTTCACAATGGTGTAAAATTAAAATGGGATTTACCGGGCTAGGATTCAAGTTACAGGAACTAGGGTAAAACCAACCACCCAATAATGTAATCATCGAGCGAAAACACTTGACAACCTCCTAGAAGCAGCGTTTCTTGCCACCACCAGTCCTTTCTCCATCAATTAGGAATCTGATGCCGTCACTAAACACATTCCTTAAATTGTAGCCATTTCTTGAGTGTTTTTTTGTTGGTGTCTAAACCGCATATATATCACCATTTCCTTTGATTTTCTTGACTGTATATCTTTTAAATGTCAACATATACACGTGTGATTTAGTTTACGAAGATTTTTCAATGCCGAGAACCTCGATCAGAGAGTAAAAAAGGCGTAAGTGTAACATCCGTCAAAATGGATTTCCCAAATCCGACCCGTTTTTAAATTCGGATCCTAACTTTAAACCTCGGGAACTTTCGCGAATTTAATTAAATGATGAGAGATTTTATCTAGTTATTTAATCATTTTGTTAATTACCAATATAGGTATTTATTTAATTAATTTAAAAGTTTATAAATATATAAACTAGTTAATTATTAGAGGTTAAAAATGAGTTTTTAGGAAATCTAAACTTAAACCAAATTACTATAACAAGTCTAGTAAACCCTCTTAGTTAAGGGACCTTATTGTAACTTCCTTTAAACTTTAAACTAAAAAGGAAAATTATGAAACATTATAAGATTTTTTTATATAGTTTACTGCAATTAAGGACCTTTTGAAATCCTTCTTTTTCCGAGGTGTCTGTTCGATACCCACACACCTAAATCTCCTTCAAACTCTCTACACTTGCCAGAAAACCCACTTCGAATAACCCCCACACATCCTATTTCGATACCTTTCACCACATTCTTTCTACTCACCAAAACATCACTATCGAAATATTTCTTAATTGCATCTACACTCAAACTTAACAACCTCTTAACCGTAGTGACATTATAACTCAAATACAAGAGACGTTCAGGCTCGGTTCGATGAAACAATTATATGCAACCTCCCCCGATTCATCTACATACTCGCCAGAGATTCCAGACTCGCCGGAAACCTGCACGTTCACGTCGGAGAAGAACAGCAACCGCCGGAACTCAAGGACGTCAACGGAGCATAAGCCGGAGTTTCACAACGGGAATCGACGCGCGTTAAACGTTTCGGTATACCCTTCTTTACCTTTTGGTTCCTCGATTAACCTTTGGCCATAATCGTATGTCTTTTAAGTTAGAAATTTATTTATACGTTTGGTATGCCTTCTCTTCTTTTAAATCCTTTTCACAAGAAACAGTTGTAAGAAACATGAAATGCATAAAGAAAATGGCCAACTGGGTATTTACGGTTTGTTTTTTTAAATCAAAGGAAGAAGGTGATAGATTATGCTTTTGTTGACCAATTTGAGTCAAATATAATAACCATACTTTTGTTTAACTAATTGCTTCTTCTAGAATAAATTATTATTATTATTATTATTATTATTATTATTATTATTATTATTTTGCTAGCACATTCTCATATTTTGAATACTAAAAACTCCAAAATTTGCAAATCAAGCTCTAATGGTCTCTATTCTGACCACATGTCCTACATTTGATTTGGAGTCATAAATTAGAAAAACAAAAAGAGGATGTTTGTGAGGTAGGTTATAACACGTTCATTTAAAAAAAACATATATTTTAATTCAAGATTCATAAAAATAGTTATGATGACATTCCTTTTTGTTTGATTTCTTTTATTTTAATAAAATAATATACTATAAACTTTAATTTAAAAAAACTAAATAATTAATGTTTTATATTAATTATTTTATAACATAAAATATAAATATGACTAAATTTACAAATCTGAATAATTAAAGATGTAATCAATGTGTGTAAACGATACAAACTATGAACTTTTTAGCTTATAAATCTAATTCGCAAACCTTAGTTATTCGAAATCTTATTTAACGAGTTCGTACACGTATTTCATATCTAGGATAATCGTTTTGCTCGTTCTCTTGGATTGTTCCAATCTTACTCGTGCGTACTTCCAAGAAACCTCCATACGCAACCAATGTGAGTATACTCTATCCCTTTTCCCTTTTACCATTTTGGGATGCAACATGTATATTATACAAAATTAATACTTAAACTATTTTTAACATACTCTATCCATGCTTAACATGAAAATATATGTGATACTTGTTATTCTCATATGCTATGTAAACTACTTGGACGTTATATGCTCATTAACTTTGCTAGCCTCCCTTAACAATTATAGCGCTATAGGATTAATGCCCCGCCCGCTATTCTATTGGGTATTGTTAAGTTACCACCCCGCTAAACTATTGGGATTAGGCTATTTTATGCGTTGTATTCTAGGGTTTGATCATATTGTACGCCAAAAATTGCATACTAGTAATCACATATTATGAATCATGTTGGATTTGAGTTTTTATTCTATTATGCTATGTAGTTAAACTTGTATACTCGCCTTTGCTTTTGCATTGAAACTCTATTTTAATACATGTTGCAGGTTAAATTGTTGAAGTATGATAAAAGATGAAACAAGTATAGGGTGGACTAGATACACACCTATAAATCGCTTACCTTTTAATGTTATGTTATTTTTCGAAACAATGTTGTATTTTGTTTTGATTATTGTATGACAATTTAGCAATTGCAATGAAATTTGAATTTAATTAAATATTGTCACATAGTGTTATGAAGTCTCGAGCAATCTATACACACTTCATCTCATCCCGATGTTTCCGCCATCGGTTGGGGTGTGACAGATTGGTATCAGAGCTATAACTATAGGGAATTAGGAAAAGTATGAATGCTTTAACCTAGTCTATAGTTTTAGAGATTTATTCTTACGTCTTGCTTGAAACTACTTGCATGCTACTCTATTTGCTTTTATTTATTCGCTTTGACGTTTTAAACATATATGTCACTTGTGTGTTAATACATGATGTGCTATTCTTATGTGACAATACTTGTCTTATTATGTGACGATACTTGATCTATTGATCTATTCTTTGTGTGTTATTCTCGACATGCCTTTTATGTGCTTATACTTGTTCGTTATTTCCTTTAACATACGCCTTTTTCCAAGGCATTATACTCGATTTTTGTCAAACACGAAAACACTCATATTATACAAACGAGACAAGTTTGCCAAAATAGACGTGAAACCCACAATTTGGTAAACGACTCTCATCCCGCTTGATTCTATTTTTACACGGAATTCACCATTAAGTTAGGAGTGAAATCCATATCTTAATGGAAATTTCAAATTTAAATTCTAGTGGACCCTCGTCAACGTGTCAAAATTTAATTTGACCCGATGAGTACCAACCACGCTTAGGGTACGAAATCGTCAAGTTAGGGGTGAAACCCGCATCTCGTCGACTAGTCCCACTCCTTGATTTTCAAAAATCCCGCCAAGTCTCGAATTTTTGATGGATTGGGAACATGTAGTAACTGGAAGGGTGAGTACCGTTAGCCGAGATATCGGCAAGAGTATTCCACCTATTAGGCCAAAGCATGTTTCTCAATTTCAAAGATCTTTCGACCACTTTGGTTAGTCAATGTTCCGTTTGGAACCATCCAAGTTTTATTCGAGCTTACGCTTTATTATTTTCGATCTTTTGACAAACTTGAATAATTTTTTCGAGATTTCATTTGCGCACACATCATACTCTTACTTTTCATACGATTATACATTATTAGCATGCATGATTTCATGTAATTTTAATTACACTTTTGTAACGAGCAGAGACATATCATCGAGATAGGGGTGATTTCCTTACCTTGACGATTAACTCCGCTTCTTTTCTCATCTTACAAGGACCTCACCAACGGATTAGGGGAGATTCCCTTACCTAAGTGATCGTTACCAACGCTTTCTTTTAATAGGCGATATTATGTAAACACGATCATGTTTATACCTAAATCATTTATCATGTATTTCAAAATGCTTCATTTATTTAAACGTACCTCTTATTCTATAATCTACTTTCACATCACTCGCATACACAAAAATTTTAAATGTTACCATAAACGCGTGTTCCTCGATTTTCAAAATTTCACGAAATACTACTTGTCAGCCTAGTCGGTTTAACAAATTCGTTGCCCACAAATTCACCAATCAACGTAAACATTGAAACACGCTCCTCTCACACCATTAAACTAGAGATTGTTATTCTCAATTGAGAATCAAATCAACTTTTTCGCACACCTATAAAATATTACCAATATTATTTAATCATTTACTAAAATTTCTTTTCAAAACCAATGAAACATTTTTCAACAATCGCTAAGTTCATGTACCAAATTCCTTTTTCTAAGGATCAACTTTTTCACAAGAAGCTGTAAGTTTCAAAATTTTCTAACACAAAGTCACTTAAAACGATGCAAACTTATTAATCTCTAGAAATTTTTCAAAACCCCACTCTATACGACAATTAAATTCAAAACATGTGGGTAAGGAAACTTCATAAGAACCGACAAATTTTCAACTTATGTAAACTCTTTTAAAACCGCAGTAGCATTTTCATTCCTTTACAAAGTACTTTCGACATTACCAATAAACGTTTTATACTCTCTTTACATTAACAAACTAGATTCTACGTTCCAGGACAACTCAATTTATTTTAACTTCATGTTTTGCTCAAACAACTATATATGCATATCATCTTACGTGTTTTAGTTTATATCTCACGACAAATTCGCATATACCCCTCATTTTGTTTTTATACTCAAAACTTCTTGGCCTTTTACATGGTTAAATTCGTATATTACTATTAATACCACATACAAAATTACTACTTATTACACTCATATCTATATTCGTATTTATACATCTTATGCTTACACATTTATGTTTATTTTCATAATCATATACATATTCATACACATTATATTATACTCATGTTCACAAATTATACATTTACGTCACACTTATGTCCAAGTTTATATTCATATTAATACAATCATACTTACACTCACAATTACGTTTATGCTAATATTCATATTCATGTTTATACTCATATATCCTACTTGTACTTGTACCTATACAACTATGCTTAAACTTATATTCACACCCATATATTTTCCTCATACCAATACAATTATGTTTACACTTATATTCATAGTTATACTCACATTTATACAATTTATGTTAGACTCGCACTTATATATATACTCTCATTTATACGATTTACGTTTATGCTCACGTTCATTCATTTATGCTCAAATTTGTACTCACATTTATACTCATTTTTTATACACGTTATGCTTATACTTTTACTCATACTCCTGACATGCGTTTTGTGTTTATGCTCTCGTGCGTGTTCATATTTAAACTTATACTATGCTCATGCTTTTTACTCAAAATCTATACTTTCGCACCTATACGCGGGCGAAACCCGAGGGATTCGCTTACGTTGTTATACTATTTGGAACGCAAACGTGCTTATATGCTACATCTCTATACACGCATTCTTATTTTTAAATTTATGTATACCCTAATTCATACACAACTAGTACAAGCTATGTGGATCATGCGACGATCAAAATAATCGCGGGTGCACACGAGGTTATAATGATAGGCGCATGAGAATCATAGTGTGTACTACTGTGTATGGTAAGTCACGAAACGTAACATGACACGAATAACGAAACAGATGTAACATGGTCAAAACATGGTGGAAACTCCGCTGGTACTTCCTATATATAAGTGTTTTTACTATGTTACTAAACTTTTGTAAAGCGTGCCATGAGAAATTCAGTGTTTTTCCGACCTTTGGACCTAATTCAAGCTTTAAACAATTCACAAACGCATTATATCCGATTATCCACGACGAGACTTCATTCTTAAAACGCCACTTTCGACTATCCGATACTTATGCCACTCATATACTTGCATTCATTAGGGGTAAATAGTTCACTTCCATACTCCAATTACTCTCCATTATTCTCTGTCTTTTTTATGAACCTCGTTTACAATAAATCAGTTTAAACGTTCGAATTCTAATCTACCTCTAAAACCATTGCGTATAGATGTAAAACCTATCCTTTCATCTCTCTTAAAGTCTTTCTCTTAAATAAATTTCGGGACGAAATTTCCTAAAAGAGGGGAGACTGTAACATCCGTCAAAATGGATTTCCCAAATCCGACCCGTTTTAAAATTCGGATCCTAACTTTGAACCTCGGAAACTTTCGCGAATTTAATTAAATGATGAGAGATTTTATCTAGTTATTTAATCATTTTGTTAAATACCAATATAGGTATTTATTTAATTAATTTAAAAGTTTATAAATATATAAACAAGTTAATTATTAGAGGTTAAAAATGAGTTTTTAGGAAATCTAAACTTAAACCAAATTACTATAACAAGTCTAGTAAACCCTCTTAGTTAAGGGACCTTATTGTAACTTCCTTTAAACTTTAAACTAAAAAGGAAAATTATGAAACATTATAAGATTTTTTTATATAGTTTACTGCAATTAAGGACCTTTTGAAATCCTTCTTTTTCCGAGGTGTCTGTTCGATACCCACACACCTAAATCTCCTTCAAACTCTCTACACTTGCCAGAAAACCCACTTCGAATAACCCCCACACATCCTGTTTCGATACCTTTCACCACATTCTTTCTACTCACCAAAACATCACTATCGAAATATTTCTTAATTGCATCTGCACTCAAACTTAACAACCTCTTAACCGTAGTGACATTATAACTCAAATACAAGAGACGTTCAGGCTCGGTTCGATGAAACAATTATATGCAACCTCCCCCGATTCATCTACATACTCGCCAGAGATTCCAGACTCGCCGTAAACCTGCACGTTCACGTCGGAGAAGAACAGCAACCGCCGGAACTCAAGGACGTCAACGGAGCATAAGCCGGAGTTTCACAACGGGAATCGACGCGCGTTAAACGTTTCGGTATACCCTTCTTTACCTTTTGGTTCCTCGATTAACCTTTGGCCGTAATCGTATGTCTTTTAAGTTTGAAATTTATTTATACGTTTGGTATGCCTTCTCTTCTTTTAAATCCTTTTCACAAGAAACAGTTGTAAGAAACATGAAATGCATAAAGAAAATGGCCAACTGGGTATTTACGGTTTGTTTTTTAATTCAAAGGAAGAAGGTGATAGATTATGCTTTTGTTGACCAATTTGAGTCAAATATAATAACCATACTTTTGTTTAACTAATTGCTTCTTCTAGAATAATTATTATTATTATTATTATTATTATTATTATTATTATTATTATTATTATTATTTGTTGAGTGTTTTTTTTTTTTGTGTCTAATCCGCATATATATCACCATTGCCCTTGATTTTCTTGACTGTATATCTCTTAAATGTCAACATATACACGTGTGATTTAGTTTACGAATATTTTTCAATGCCGAGAACCTCGATCAGAGAGTAAAAAAGGCGTAAGGTTCAAAATGGTGTAAAATTAAAATGGGATTTACCGGGCTAGGATTCGAGTAACAGCAACAAGGGTCAAACCAACCACCCAAGAATGGAATTGTCGAGAGAAAACACATGACAACCTCCTAAAAGCAGCTTTTCTTGCCACCAGACCTTTCTCCATCAATTAGGAATTAGGAATCTGATGCCGTCACTAAACACATTCCTTAAATTGTAGCCATTTGTTGAGTGTTTCTTTTGGTGTCTAATCCGCATATATATCACCATTGCCCTTGATTTTCTTGATTGTAGATCTCTTAAATGTCAATATATACACGTGTGATTTAGTTTACAAATATTTTTCAATCCCGAGAACCTCGATCAGAGAGTAAAAAGGCGTAAGGTTCATAATGGTGTAAAATTAAATTGGGATATACCGGGCTAGGATTCGAGTTACAGGAACAAGGGCCAAACCAACTACCAAGAATGGAATCATCGAGCGAAAACACTTGACAACCTTCTAGAAGCAGCTTTTCTTGCCACTCCATCAATTAGGAATCTGATGCCGTTACGAAACACATTCCTTAAATTGTAGCCATTTGTTGAGTGTTTTTTTTTTGTGTCTAATCCGCATATATATCACCATTGCCCTTGATTTTCTTAACTGTACATCTCTTAAATGTCAACATATAAACGTGTGATTTAGTTTACGAAGATTTTTCAATGCCGAAAACCTCAATGAGAGAGTAAAAAAGGCGTAAGGTTCACAATGGGGTAAAATTAAAACGGGATATACCTGGGCTAGGATTCGAGTTACAGGAACAAGGGCAAACCAACCACCCAAGAATGGAATCGTCGAGTGAAAACACTTGACAACCTTCTAGAATCAGCTTTTCTTGCCACCAGACCTTTATCCATAAATTAGGAATTTGATGCCGTCATTAAACAAATTCCTTAAATTGTAGCCATTTGTTGAGTGTTTTTTTTTTATGTCTAATCCTCATATATATCACCATTGCCCTTGATTTTTTTGACTGTATATCTCTTAAATGTCAACATATACACGTGTGATTTAGTTTACAAAGATTTTTCAATACCGAGAACCTCGATCAGAGAGTAAAAAATGCGTAAGGTTCACAATGGTGTAAAATTGAAATGGGATATACCGGGCTAGGATTCGAGTTACAGGAACAAGGGCCAAACCAACCACCCAAGAACGGAATCGTCGAGCGAAAACACTTGACAACCTCCAAGAAGCAACTTTTCTTGCCACCAGACCTTTCTCCATTAATTAGGAATCTGATGCCGTCACTAAACAGATTCCTTAAATTGTAGCCATTTGTTGAGTGTTTTTTTTGTGTCTAATCCGCATATATATCACCATTGCCCTTGATTTTCTTGACTGTATATCTCTTAAATGTCAACATATACACGTGTGATTTAGTTTACGAATATTTTTCAATGCCGAGAACCTCGATCAGAGAGTAAAAAAGGCGTAAGGTTCAAAATGGTGTAAAATTAAAATGGGATTTACCGGGCTAGGATTCGAGTAACAGCAACAAGGGTCAAACCAACCACCCAAGAATGGAATTGTCGAGAGAAAACACATGACAACCTCCTAAAAGCAGCTTTTCTTGCCACCAGACCTTTCTCCATCAATTAGGAATTAGGAATCTGATACCGTCACTAAACACATTCCTTAAATTGTAGCCATTTGTTGAGTGTTTCTTTTGGTGTCTAATCCGCATATATATCACCATTGCCCTTGATTTTCTTGATTGTAGATCTCTTAAATGTCAATATATACACGTGTGATTTAGTTTACAAATATTTTTCAATCCCGAGAACCTCGATCAGAGAGTAAAAAGGCGTAAGGTTCATAATGGTGTAAAATTAAATTGGGATATACCGGGCTAGGATTCGAGTTACAGGAACAAGGGCCAAACCAACTACCAAGAATGGAATCATCGAGCGAAAACACTTGACAACCTTCTAGAAGCAGCTTTTCTTGCCACTCCATCAATTAGGAATCTGATGCCGTTACGAAACACATTCCTTAAATTGTAGCCATTTGTTGAGTGTTTTTTTTTTGTGTCTAATCCGCATATATATCACCATTGCCCTTGATTTTCTTAACTGTATATCTCTTAAATGTCAACATATAAACGTGTGATTTAGTTTACGAAGATTTTTCAATGCCGAAAACCTCAATGAGAGAGTAAAAAAGGCGTAAGGTTCACAATGGGGTAAAATTAAAACGGGATATACCTGGGCTAGGATTCGAGTTACAGGAACAAGGGCAAACCAACCACCCAAGAATGGAATCGTCGAGTGAAAACACTTGACAACCTCCTAGAATCAGCTTTTCTTGCCACCAGACCTTTATCCATAAATTAGGAATTTGATGCCGTCATTAAACAAATTCCTTAAATTGTAGCCATTTGTTGAGTGTTTTTTTTTTGTGTCTAATCCTCATATATATCACCATTGCCCTTGATTTTTTTGACTGTATATCTCTTAAATGTCAACATATACACGTGTGATTTAGTTTACAAAGATTTTTCAATACCGAGAACCTCGATCAGAGAGTAAAAAATGCGTAAGGTTCACAATGGTGTAAAATTGAAATGGGATATACCGGGCTAGGATTCGAGTTACAGGAACAAGGGCCAAACCAACCACCCAAGAACGGAATCGTCGAGCGAAAACACTTGACAACCTCCAAGAAGCAACTTTTCTTGCCACCATACCTTTCTCCATTAATTAGGAATCTGATGCCGTCACTAAACAGATTCCTTAAATTGTAGCCATTTGTTGAGTGTTTTTTTTGTGTCTAATCCGCATATATATCACCATTGCCCTTGATTTTCTTGACTGTATATCTCTTAAATGTCAACATATACACGTGTGATTTAGTTTACGAATATTTTTCAATGCCGAGAACCTCGATCAGAGAGTAAAAAAGGCGTAAGGTTCAAAATGGTGTAAAATTAAAATGGGATTTACCGGGCTAGGATTCGAGTAACAGCAACAAGGGTCAAACCAACCACCCAAGAATGGAATTGTCGAGAGAAAACACATGACAACCTCCTAAAAGCAGCTTTTCTTGCCACCAGACCTTTCTCCATCAATTAGGAATTAGGAATCTGATGCCGTCACTAAACACATTCCTTAAATTGTAGCCATTTGTTGAGTGTTTCTTTTGGTGTCTAATCCGCATATATATCACCATTGCCCTTGATTTTCTTGATTGTAGATCTCTTAAATGTCAATATATACACGTGTGATTTAGTTTACAAATATTTTTCAATCCCGAGAACCTCGATCAGAGAGTAAAAAGGCGTAAGGTTCATAATGGTGTAAAATTAAATTGGGATATACCGGGCTAGGATTCGAGTTACAGGAACAAGGGCCAAACCAACCACCAAGAATGGAATCATCGAGCGAAAACACTTGACAACCTTCTACAAGCAGCTTTTCTTGCCACTCCATTAATTAGGAATCTGATGCCGTTACGAAACACATTCCTTAAATTGTAGCCATTTGTTGAGTGTTTTTTTTTTTGGTGTCTAATCCGCATATATATCACCATTGCCCTTGATTTTCTTAACTGTATATCTCTTAAATGTCAACATATAAACGTGTGATTTAGTTTACGAAGATTTTTCAATGCCGAAAACCTCAATGAGAGAGTAAAAAAGGTGTAAGGTTCAGAATGGGGTAAAATTAAAACGGGATATACCTGGGCTAGGATTCGAGTTACAGGAACAAGGGCAAACCAACCACCCAAGAATGGAATCGTCGAGAGAAAACACTTGACAACCTCCTAGAATCAGCTTTTCTTGCCACCAGACCTTTATCCATAAATTAGGAATTTGATGCCGTCATTAAACAAATTCCTTAAATTGTAGCCATTTGTTGAGTGTTTTTTTTGTGTCTAATCCTCATATATATCACCATTGCCCTTGATTTTTTTGACTGTATATCTCTTAAATGTCAACATATACACGTGTGATTTAGTTTACAAAGATTTTTCAATACCGAGAACCTCGATCAGAGAGTAAAAAATGCGTAAGGTTCACAATGGTGTAAAATTGAAATGGGATATACCGGGCTAGGATTCGAGTTACAGGAACAAGGGCCAAACCAACCACCCAAGAACGGAATCGTCGAGCGAAAACACTTGACAACCTCCTAGAAGCAGCTTTTCTTGCCTCCACCAGACCTTTCTCCATCTATTAGGTATCTGATGCCGTCACTAAACACATTCCTTAAATTGTAGCCATTTGTTAAGTGTTTTTTTTTTGTGTCTAATCCGCATATATATCACCATTGCCCTTGATTTTCTTGACTTTATATCTCTTAAATGTCAACATATACACGTGTGATTTAGTTTACGAAGATTTATCAATGCCGAGAACCTCGATCAGAGAGTAAAAAAGGCGTAAGGTTCATAGTGGTGTAAAATTAAAATGGGATATACCGGGATAGGATTCGAGTTACAATAACAAGGGCCAAACCATCCACCCAAGAATGCAATGGTCGAGAGAAAACACGTGACAACCTTCTAGAAGCAGCTTTTCTTGCCACTCCATCAATTAGGAATTTGATGCCGTTACTAAACACATTCCTTAAATTGTAGCCATTTGTTGAGTGTTTTTTTTGGTGTCTTATCCGCATATATATCACCATTGCCCTTAATTTTCTTGACTGTATATCTCTTAAAAGTCAACATATAAACGTGTGATTTAGTTTACGAAGATTTTTCAATGCTGAGAACCTCAATCAGAGAGTAAAATAGGCGTAAGGTTCACAATGGTGTAAAATTAAAATGGGATATACCGAGCTAGGATTCGGGTTACAGGAACAAGGGCCAAACCAACCACCCAAGAAAGAATCGTCGAGCGAAAACACTTGACAACCTCCTAGACGCAGCTTTTCTTACGACAAGACCTTTCTCCATCAATTAGAAATCTGATGCCGTCACTAAACACATTCCTTAAATTGTAGCCATTTGTTGAGTGTTTTTTTTTGTGTCTAATCCGCATATATATCACCATTGCCTTTGATTTTCTTAACTGTATATCTCTTAAATGTCAACATATAAACGTGTGATTTAGTTTACGAAGATTTTTCAATGCCGAAAACCTCGATGAGAGAGTAAAAAAGGCGTAAGGTTCACAATGGTGTAAAATTAAAACGGGATATACCGGGGCTAGGATTCGTGTTACAAGAACAAGGGCTAAACCAACCACCCAAGAATGGAATCGTCGAGTGAAAACACTTGACAACCTCCTAGAATCAGCTTTTCTTGCCACCAGACCTTTATCCATCCATTAGGAATTTGATGCCGTCATTAAACAAATTCCTTAAATTGTAGCCATTTGTTGAGTGTTTTTTTTGGTGTCTAATCCGCATATATATCACCATTGCCCTTGATTTTTTTCACTGTATATCTCTTAAATATCAACATATACACGTGTGATTTAGTTTACAAAGATTTTTCAATGCCGAGAACCTCGATCAGAGAGTAAAAAATGCGTAAGGTTCACAATGGTGTAAAATTGAAATGGGATATACTGGGCTAGGATTCGAGTTACAAGAACAAGGGCCAAACCAACCACCCAAGAACGGAATCGTCAAGCGAAAATGTAGGATCGGATTGCGACCTGAACGAGTCGTTTGGAAGAGTTCTAGTCCGTTTCAAAGGCGGAAACAGAGAAACGGATCTGTAAACAGCTTGTTTCACACTTTAAACCTCTTATATATTGATTTGACAACCTTTACAATCAGAAGAGAAACCGGCAGCACTTAGGAATAGCTCTGAGACAAAAGTTACAAATGAAATGCCTATCAACCTATTTATAGAGCACATGATTTCGCTTGAACAAGCTCAAGCGAAATCCACAACTTTCTAATTGAAGCGAAATTGACAAAGTCTTGTCTTGAAGCGAAATCTCATGCAAACGACAAACTGATTTCAATTTCATGCATTTCACTTTTGTCTTTATATGATGTGATGTCATTGATGATGTCACCTAGATGATGTCATCATGACATCATGTCTTGTTTAGATCCGCACCGTACCCGAGACTCGATACAAGACGAAGACGACAGATGTGTGCACCAACAGACTCCCCCTCAGATGTTGACGAGTCTTAAGTGTCGAGTCTTCTCAATCTTCAGTCTTTATCAGTCTTTGAGCTTTCTTCAGAATCTCTATCTAGCTCTATCCTATCTCCAATTCTCTCTCCCTCTAACAGACTCCCCCTCAAAACATGCTGGGATCGTAGACTGGCTTTTATAAAATTTCAGAATCCTCAGGTATCGGAACCTGGCACTCTATCTGCTATCCTGCACATCCTCTACCCAAAAATAAGATTCACAAGAATAAAATATTTAACAATTTGTCAAATTTTCATACACCAACAGTGATCCTTCTCCAATCAGTATACAATCAAACATTAACAATGATCATTTAACGAATTTTTATCTCTGAAAAACTTTTCAATTAAATACTCCCAAACCTGTTCGTCATGTTCAGCACTTGGAAATTTTGAAAATCAGCTCTTCAACATCAGTTGTCTAAAATCTTTTTGGATTTTTCAAAATTTATGCTAAAACACACTAAAATCTTTTTGGATTTTAAAATAACAGAAATAAAATGCAATAAAGAACTATTTACAAACAATATTTTTGTGAGTTCGTGCAAGAGGATCATATCAGTTTATGAGACAAATCACCAACACCGTTAAGCTTCATTTCATTTTAACTTTTAAACAATTCACTTAGATTGTCAGTATACTGGTCCACTTAAATTCTCACACAAAGTTCAACTGTTTCGAGATACGAGATTAGTGTTTTAGGACTTAAACATCTACATGTGTCCCACCTCAGTATATACTCCCGTATCCAGACCCCAATATTCAGTCTTACAGGTGAGTATACCACAGATGATATCTGTAAGGGGAATAAATTATGCAACCGTGATAGCTCAGGTCAGAACTTCCGTTCAGCAGAGAGCCTAGTTGACTTTTAGGTGTGTCCCCTTTAGAGGATCTTTTGTATTACAACAGCCATGATTAGCATTTTTCAATGTTTCATCATTTTTTAGCTGAGGGTGGTGCTATATTTCAAGCAAGCAGAAAGTATTCTCCGGGGACTAGGCCATTGCTTCCGCAAAATCAGAAGTCCCGGGATAATACCCCAGATATCACTGAGTATAAAGACCTAGTACCTCAGAATATGGGACCCTTCAAACAAGATTTCAGGGGTTACCTATATATCCTGGAGGTGTTCCCCACGTAGACGCAAGTAAATTTTATGTTTATATCTCGTCACAATTTACTAAATGTGCAAAAACCTACTGACATATCCACAGTGAGATTGTTTATCACATTTTTATCTTTACATTTCTTTAGCATGTTGTGATCGTCCACTGATGTACTATCATTTCCTCTATTCACAACGAAACTCATTTTTGATTTTATCATGTTTTTGCCTTTTTTCAAATTTTCAAATGTTTTTGGATTTTCTGAAATTTTCTACTCCCCCTAAAATGCAAACACATTTTAGGAAATTTGAAAACAAACTATACAATAAAGTGACAACTGATATCGAATTGCATCAAATCGCCATTCACTTGGCATAAACAATCAGAACTCCCCCTATCACAAAACTATTTTCTCATTTAGATTTCAAAACACTTAAGTTTGTTTTAATCAAAATGATTTTTCCGGAAAATAGGTTTTGTTGATTTTACCACTTGTAAAGTTAGGGGTTCATCATATCGTTCCTCAATCATTTGTAGAAAATCAAGTACAATTTAATGTCCTTGATTTACCACTTGACGTTGAAAACCTCTTTCAACCACTTGTAAATAAACACAATCAAAATCTGTTATAAAGAATGATGCCGATTCCTGCTCCACTCTTACCAACCTGGGATCTCCGGCAATTCATAATCTGTAAAATTTAACAAACTTTAAGATTCAATCACACAATCAATCACTAAGAAAGATGCCGATTCCTGATCCGCTATCACAAACATGGGATCTCTGGCAAGTCAGGTTTTTCAATGAAAGAAAATATCCACCCAAGCCTGACCAGCCTTGGGTGTAAGCTTCTCAACTTCACTAGGGGTTGGGCTATAGGTTGCCTTCTTTGTAGCATAAAACTCCTTTACCCCTTTAACCTTCCCATCAATCATTTTACCAATCATCTTTTTAATGTTTCCATTAAACGCTTTCTCAACATCAAATTCTTTCTGTTCAGACTAGAATTGATTTGAGATCTCAACTTTCCCAACTTTTGATTTAAAATATTCAGTTCTCAATGATGGAAAGTTCTCATCATCCATTGGAGGAACTGAATTTTCACTTTTTACCTCAACCTGTGGCTCCTCTGACTTTGCGGAATCAGATTCATCGCCAGATTTTACCTCTGATTTCTTAACAACCCAGGCTTGGTTGTCAAGATTTCCCCTTTTCTTGTAAAATCTTTTCGAACACTCACCAACTTCATATGTAGAGTTTTTAAACACTTTGAACTTTTCAGTTGGTGGTTCAGTTTTGTCAACAATAACTTCTTTCAGTTTTTGTGAGACTCCTTGTTTTGTTTTTGTTGCTTGAGGACAGTTCCATGCAATATGACCAACTTCATTGCATCTGTAACAGGTTCTTGTCTCCTTTCTTTGATAAGCTTCATTCTTCACTTTCTTTGCAAGAAATTCTGTGTTTGATTGCTTCCAGAATGAGCTTTTTGATTCTTCTTCATGGCTAGTTCCTGCAACATATTTTGTATTTGTTTTAGAAATTTTCTCATTTTTATAATTTTCAGGTGGAATAAAACCAAGTCCTTTCTTTTTGTAGCTATGATTGTGGTGTGGTTTCTTTTGAAAACTAGAACCAGAATTGTAACCTATTTTCTTGTTTAACCGTTGTTGAACTCTTGAAGTGTATTTTTTAGGTTTTCCAGTAGGATTTAAATCTTTAATTTCAGAAATATTAATTTCTGTCATTTTGAAAACCTTTTTAATCATGTCAAACCGAACACTTCTAATTGGGAATTCTTTATCAAAATATAATTTGTCAGAATCATTCAAAGTATATGCAACTTCAAATGTTTCGTCACTCAAATTAGATTTTGACAACAAAAACTCTTTATTGTAAACCCGTTTTCCCGACGACTTTGAACTCTTTTCGGATGAACTCGAACTCCCAACTGACTGACACGAACTTTCGGACTCGGACTTTGACTCTGATTCCTCATCCTTATCCAACACCTGATCAACCACTCTTTTTATCAGTTCAGACTCATGATCTGTGTCGGACGCTGTGAACGTAACATCAATATTATCCGGTAAAACATCAGTTATCTCGGATTCTAGTTTAATATTGACCGCCTGTTTTAGTTCTTCCTCGTTAGGTTTTCTAGGCGAGTAACCTTCCCAAATCGGAGGCGGACACTTGTTATAACATACACTCTGTTTCTTACCAGTATCCTTTTTCTTCTTTGGCTTTGTTTCTTCATCTTTAAAAGCTTCAAATCCTTCAACTGTTGGATAAATTCTGTCGATTATGTAATCACAACCTTTGTAACTTTGCAGCAATCTTCTGATTCTTTCATTCTCAGCTGCTTCACTATCCAACTCTTTTTTCCTCTTTGCACATTCTTCTATGTACATGTTGATCTCTTTTTGATTTGTCATCATGGTAGCATTCAGCATCTTCAAAGCTTTTTCTCTTTCAGAGTTAGTCTTCTCCAGATCATTTACATTTCTGTTCAATACATCATACGAATTTTTCAAATTCTTTACATCAAACAATAATTTTTCTTTCAACTTTTCTAACTCACTAAACCTTTCATCTTTTTCTATACACTGTTTACAAGACTCTAAACATGTAAGACAAGGTTTTGTGATTTCAATGATCTTCTCGACTTCAACTATCTTTTCAACTTCCACAATCTTCTCAATCACTTTGACTTCTTTTAAATCTTTTGCAACTTTCCTTTCTTTTAGTTTCTTCAATTTTTCTGCAAAATAAAATTCAAAACTATCAGAAGATAAGTGAGTTTTTCCAATTTTAATCTGTTCAATTTCTTCTTCACTGTCACTTGTCTCTGACGAACTGTTTTCAGATGAAACAGATCCTTCATCTTCACTTTTCTCCTCATCAGATAACACTTCCATCCATTCCTTCAGCATTTCCGGTTTTCGAATAATATGAGCAATAAACGCTCCAACATTTGAATCAGCTGGAATGTACTTGTCCCAGCTAAATCCTTCAACCAATTTCTCGTCATCTTGATCCATGATGCCATAGTAAGCTTTTTTGTTTGCATCTTCGATCATTTTTCCATGTGCTGTTTGAGGTTCTTTTTGTTGATGTGGTTGATGAGTGATTTGCTGATAAATGGTCTTTCGATAATAATCATCTTTTCCAGCAGACTCCTTTGCTCCTCTCGGCTCCTGATTCCTGCACTCCCTTTTAAAATGGCCTTTCTCCCTGCAACGAAAACAAACAACTTTAGATTTATCAAATCCAAGATTAGAAAGATTTGCATCCAAGAAATCAGTTCTTCCTGTAACCAATCTAAATTTTTCTGCTCTCCTCAAAACACTAGCTAAAGCCCATTTAATATCCATCAGTTCTAGCTCCTCTGCATCAATTTGGTCATAATCTTCCTTTGTCAGCATCGGATTACCAATTTTTCCGGCAATCAACCCTTCATAAGACTCTAATGCAGTGACCAATAATCCCATATGATTCTTTACAATCTCTTCAGAATAATTTTGACCATTTTGAAGATGTAGAGCTACATTGCACTGAAGTAGATGACCATTTCCAGTAGATGAACTTTGAACACTTGGAGGATTCACCGTTGAAAACCCACTAGTGTTGACTGATCCTTGACTGCTTGGTGTAGATTGATTTCCAACACTAAATGCAGTTTGTATCTTTAGACTTGCTTCAGCAGTTTGAACATTTCCTTTATAATACAATTTGATATCTTGTTGATGAGTAGAACTGTTCATTCTAGCAATTTTCTGCTGCTCCAGATCCTGTGCTTCCAACTTCTCTATAAACTGTGCAATTGATAGCTTTTTATAATGTCCTGAATTTTTCAATATCATCATATATGTACCCCATTCTTGTTGCGGTAAAGCATCAGCAAGCTTTTCAACCCATTCTGCTGCATTTTTCTTAATCTTCAACTGTGACATGGTACGTACAAGATGACAATATCTTTCAATAAGACTTTTTGTTGTTTCACCAGGCATGCACGTAAACAGTTCAAACTCCTTTTTCAACAAAGCTGCTTTACTCTGTAACATTTCAGTGCTTCCCTCAAATTTCTTTTCAAGAGCTTCCCAAATAGAATAAGCGTTTTCATCATGCTGAAGCAACACAAATATATCTTCTGTTATAGCTTGTTGTAACAGATTGATCATCATTTTCTCTCCTTTATAACTTTCCCTCTCTTGTTCAGTAAATTCAGAAATGATTTTATCAGCTCCCGTTGTATTCTTTGGTCTCTCATACTCAGTTTCAATGCTCTCCCAAGCTTTTAGATGATTCGCCTGAACCCAATTCTCAAACCGTTTCTTCCACCCGTGGTAATCTTCAATTCCCATAAGCTTCGGGGGTTTTTGCATCGTTCCAGTTTCGTTTTCTGCCTTCATGTTTTGAGCAATTGAAGCCGGAGTAGTCGAGGGTGTAGCAAACGCGTTGTAGAACTCGGAATCCATTTTTAGCAACTTGAATCTCTTGTAAAAATCGACAAGTACTTTTACAAAAAAAACAAACAAACAATCAGTTTAAACGCTTATCAATTAATTGAATAAGACTGGTACTCGAACTGATGATTTTTCTGTTCGGACAGAACGTTGACCAACTGTGCGGACTGAATGACCCGGATCGAATTCGATTGACCTGACCCTTTGAAACCTTCGAACTCCCAACCGTACGAACTGAACTATAACACGTGACTTGACCACACAAAACAACTTGACTGAAACCGCGACTTATCAGACAAGAATGACTGATCGAACCATGCGAACCAACTAACAACTCCAAACCTGTGGCCTCGGTAACTGACAACAATTTTTGCAACAATTATCTAATTGGATCTCAAACTCTCACATAAGCCGATGAATGATGAGGTAAACTCAAACAGAAAAACTCTCTGAAGCGAAATCAAACAAATTCAAGTGTAATATGGTCAATCACTCAAGCGAAATCTTCAATTATCACACAATATTCAAGCGAAATCTAGTGACATTTGAAATCTCAAGCGAAATCTAACACAATATCATACTTTCAAGCGAGATCAACAGAAATACATCAATTCTTGAAGCGAAATCAACATATTATCATCAACTTGAAGCGAAATCAACAGATTATCATCAACTTGAAGCGAAATCAACAGATTATCATCAACTTGAAGCGAAATCAATAAGTATTCTGAAGCGAAACCTGCTGATGTCAGCCAATTCGATCTGATTTTGGTCCAATTAATCCAGTTTTAATCTGATTTTAGATATGAAAGTCTCAAGGATTTGTTAAAACATGTTTTCGCATGTATTGTGAAAGTTTGAACCGAATTTATCCGTAAAAAGTTTAAAATTTTCAAAAAGAATGGTGTAGAAACAGATTTTACGGCTGAATCAACAAGAACTCTTCTTCACTGGCTCTGATACCAATTGTAGGATCGGATTGCGACCTGAACGAGTCGTTTGGAAGAGTTCTAGTCCGTTTCAAAGGCGGAAACAGAGAAACGGATCTGTAAACAGCTTGTTTCACACTTTAAACCTCTTATATATTGATTTGACAACCTTTACAATCAGAAGAGAAACCGGCAGCACTTAGGTATAGCTCTGAGACAAAAGTTACAAATGAAATGCCTATCAACCTATTTATAGAGCACATGATTTCGCTTGAACAAGCTCAAGCGAAATCCAAAACTTTCTAATTGAAGCGAAATTGACAAAGTCTTGTCTTGAAGCGAAATCTCATGAAAACGACAAACTGATTTCAATTTCATGCATTTCACTTTTGTCTTTCTATGATGTGATGTCATTGATGATGTCACCTAGATGATGTCATCATGACATCATGTCTTGTTTAGATCCGCACCGTACCCGAGACTCGATACAAGACGAAGACGACAGATGTGTGCACCAACAGAAAACACTTGACAACCTCCTAGAAGCAGCTTTTCTTGCCACCACCAGACCTTTCTCCATCAATTAGGTATCTGATGCCGTCACTAAACAAATTCCTTAAATTGTAGCCATTTGTTGAGTGTTTTTTTTTGGTGTCTTATCCGCATATATATCACCATTGCCCTTGATTTTCTTGACTGTATATCTCTTAAATATCAACATATAAACGTGTGATTTAGTTTACGAAGATTTTTCAATGCCGAAAACCTCAATGAGAGAGTAAAAAAGGCGTAAGGTTCACAATGGGGTAAAATTAAAACGGGATATACCGGGGCTAGGATTCGAGTTACAGGAACAAGGGCCAAACCAACCACCCAAGAATGGAATCGTCGAGTGAAAACACTTGACAACCTCCTAGAATCAGCTTTTCTTGCCACCAGACCTTTATCCATCAATTAGGAATTTGATGCCGTCATTAAACAAATTCCTTAAATTGTAACCATTTGTTGAGTGTTTTTTTTGGTGTCTAATCCTCATATATATCACCATTGCCCTTGATTTTTTGACTGTATATCTCTTAAATTTCAACATATACACGTGTGATTTAGTTTACAAAGATTTTTCAATACCGAGAACCTCGATCAGAGAGTAAAAAATGCGTAAGGTTCACAATGGTGTAAAATTGAAATGGGATATACCGGGCTAGGATTCGAGTTACAGGAACAAGGGCCAAACCAACCACCCAAGAACGGAATCGTCGAGCGAAAACACTTGACAACCTCCTAGAAGCAGCTTTTCTTGCCTCCACCAGACCTTTCTCCATCAATTAGGTATCTGATGCCGTCACTAAACACATTCCTTAAATTGTAGCCATTTGTTGAGTGTTTTTTTTGTGTCTTATCCGCATATATATCACCATTACCGTTGATTTTCTTAACTGTATATATCTTAAATGTCAACATATACACGTGTGATTTAGTTTACGAAGATTTTTCAATGCTGAGAACCTCGATCAGAGAGTAAAAAAGGCGTAAGGTTCACAATGGTGTAAAATTAAAATGGGATATACCGAGCTAGGATTCGGGTTACAGGAACAAGGGCTAAACCAACCACCCAAGAACGGAATCGTCGAGCGAAAACACTTGACAACCTCCTAGAAGCAGCTTTTCTTGCCACCACCAGACCTTTCTCCGTCAATTAGGTATCTAATGCCGTCACTAAACACATTCCTTAAATTATAGCCATTTGTTGAGTGTTTTTTTTGTGTCTAATCCGCATATATATCACCATTGCCCTTGATTTTCTTAACTGTATATCTCTTAAATGTAAACATATAAACGTGTGATTTAGTTTACGAAGATTTTTCAATGCTGAGAACCTCGATCAGAGAGTAAAAAAGGCGTAAGGTTCACAATGGTGTAAAATTAAAATGGGATATACCGAGCTAGGATTCGGGTTACAGGAACAAGGGACAAACCAACCGCCCAAGAAAGAATCGTCGAGCGAAAACACTTGACAACCTCCTAGAAGCAGCTTTTCTTACGATAAGACCTTTCTCCATCAATTAGAAATCTGATGCCGTCACTAAACACATTCCTTAAATTATAGCCATTTGTTGAGCGTTTTTTTTTTGTGTCTAATCCACATATATATCACCATTGCCCTTGATTTTCTTAACTGTATATCTCTTAAATGTCAACATATAAACGTGTGATTTAGTTTACGAAGATTTTTCAATGCCGAAAACCTCAATGAGAGAGTAAAAAAGGCGTAAGGTTCACAATGGGGTAAAATTAAAACGGGATATACCGGGGCTAGGATTCGAGTTACACGAACAAGGGCCAAACCAACCACCCAAGAATGGAATCGTCGAGTGAAAACACTTGACAACCTCCTAGAATCAGCTTTTCTTGCCACCAGACCTTTATCCATCAATTAGGAATTTGATGCCGTCATTAAACAAATTCCTTAAATTGTAGCCATTTGTTGAGTGTTTTTTTTGGTGTCTAATCCTCATATATATCACCATTGCCCCTGATTTTTTTGACTGTATATCTCTTAAATGTCAACATATACACGTGTGATTTAGTTTACAAAGATTTTTCAATACCGAGAACCTCGATCAGAGAGTAAAAAATGCGTAAGGTTCACAATGGTGTAAATTTGAAATGGGATATACCGGGCTAGGATTCGAGTTACAGGAACAAGGACCAAACCAACCACCCAAGAACGGAATCGTCGAGCGAAAACAGTTGACAACCTCCTAGAAGCAGCTTTTCTTGCCTCCACCAGACCTTTCTCCATCAATTAGGTATCTGATGCCGTCACTAAACACATTCCTTAAATTGTAGCCATTTGTTGAGTGTTTTTTTTTGTGTCTAATCCGCATATATATCACCATTACCCTTGATTTTCTTGACTGTATATCTCTGAAATGTCAACATATACACGTGTGATTTAGTTTACGAAGATTTATCAATGCCGAGATCCTCGATCAGAGAGTAAAAAAGGCGTAAGGTTCACAGTGGTGTAAAATTAAAATGGGATATACCGGGATAGGATTCGAGTTACAATAACAAGGGCCAAACCAACCACCCAAGAATGCAATGGTCGAGAGAAAACACGTGACAATCTTCTAGAAGCAGCTTTTCTTGCCACTCCATCAATTAGGAATCTGATGCCGTTACTAAACACATTCCTTTAATTGTAGCCATTTGTTGAGTGTTTTTTTTTGGTGTCTTATCCGCATATATATCACCATTGCCCTTGATTTTCTTGACTGTATATCTCTTAAATGTCAACATATAAACGTGTGATTTAGTTTACGAAGATTTTTCAATGCTGAGGACCTCGATCAGAGAGTAAAAAAGGCGTAAGGTTCACAACGGTGTAAAATTAAAATGGGATATATCGAGCTAGGATTCGGGTTACAGGAACAAGGGCCAAACCAACCACCCAAGAAAGAATCGTCGAGCGAAAACACTTGACAACCTCCTAGACGCAGCTTTTCTTACGACAAGACCTTTCTCCATCAATTAGAAATCTGATGTCGTCACTAAACACATTCCTTAAATTGTAGCCATTTGTTGAGTGTTTTTTTTTTGTGTCTAATCCGCATATATATCACCATTGCCCTTGATTTTCTTAACTGTATATCTCTTAAATGTCAACATATAAACGTGTGATTTAGTTTACGAAGATTTTTCAATGCCGAAAACCACGATGAGAGAGTAAAAAAGGCGTAAGGTTCAGAATGGTGTAAAATTAAAACGGGATATACCGGGGCTAGGATTCGTGTTACAGGAACAAGGGCCAAACCAACCACCCAAGAATGGAATCGTCGAGTGAAAACACTTGACAACCTCCTAGAATCAGCTTTTCTTGCCACCAGACCTTTATCCATCAATTAGGAATTTGATGCCGTCATTAAACAAATTCCTTAAATTGTAGCCATTTGTTGAGTGTTTTTTTTGGTGTCTAATCCGCATATATATCACCATTGCCCTTGATTTTTTTGACTGTATATCTCTTAAATGTCAACATATACACGTGTGATTTAGTTTACAAAGATTTTTCAATGCCGAGAACCTCGATCAGAGAGTAAAAAATGCGTAAGGTTCACAATGGTGTAAAATTGAAATGGGATATACCGGGCTAGGATTCGAGTTACAAGAACAAGGGCCAAACCAACCACCCAAGAACGGAATCGTCAAGCGAAAACACTTGACAACCTCCTAGAAGCAGCTTTTCTTGCCACCACCAGACCCTTCTCCATCAATTAGGTATCTGATGCCGTCACTAAACACATTCCTTAAATTGTAGCCATTTGTTGAGTGTTTTTTTTTGGTGTCTTATCCGCATATATATCACCATTGCCCTTGATTTTCTTGACTGTATATCTCTTAAATGTCAACATATACACGTGTGATTTAGTTTACGAAGATTTTTCAATGCTGAGAACCTCGATCAGAGAGTAAAAAAGGCGTAAGGTTCACAGTGGTGTAAAATTAAAATGGAAAATACCGGGATGGGATTCGAGTTACAATAACAAGGGCCAAACCAACCACCCAAGAATGCAATCGTCGAGAGAAAACACGTGACAACCTTCTAGAAGCAGCTTTTCTTGCCACTCCATCAATTAGGAATCTAATACCGTTACTAAACACATTCCTTAAATTGTAGCCATTTGTTGAGTGTTTTTTTTTGGTGTCTAATCCGCATATATATCACCATTGCCCTTGATTTTCTTGACTGTATATCTCTTAAATGTCAACATATAAACGTGTGATTTAGTTTACGAAGATTTTTCAATGCTGAGAACCTCGATCAGAGAGTAAAAAAGGCGTAAGGTTCACAATGGTGCAAAATTAAAATGGGATATACCGAGCTACGATTCGGGTTACAGGAACAAGGGCCAAACCAACCACCCAAGAAAGAATCGTCGAGCGAAAATACTTGACAACCTCCTAGAATCAGCTTTTCTTGCCACCAGACCTTTATCCATCAATTAGGAATTTGATGCCGTCATTAAACAAATTCCTTAAATTGTAGCCATTTGTTGAGTGTTTTTTTTGGTGTCTAATCCTCATATATATCACCATTGCCCTTGATTTTTTTGATTCTATATCTCTTAAATGTCAACATATATTCAATGCTGAGAACCTCGAATCAGAGAGTTAAAAATGTGTAAGGTTCACAATGGTGTAAAAATGAAATGGGATATACCGAGCTAGGATTCGGGTTACAGGAACAAGGGCCAAACGAACCACCCAAGAAAGAATCGTCGAGCGAAAACACTTGAAAACCTCCTAGACGCAGCTTTTCTTGCCACCACCAGACCTTTCTCCATCAATTAGGAATCTAATACCGTTACTAAACACATTCCTTAAATTGTAGCCATATGTTGAGTGTTTTTTTTTTGGTGTCTAATCCGCATATATATCACCATTGCCCTTGATTTTCTTGACTGTATATCTCTTAAATGTCAACATATAAACGTGTGATTTAGTTTATGAAGATTTTTCAATGCTGAGAACCTCGATCAGAGAGTAAAAAAGGCGTAAGGTTCACAATGGTGCAAAATTAAAATGGGATATACCGAGCTACGATTCGGGTTACAGGAACAAGGGCCAAACCAACCACCCAAGAAAGAATCGTCGAGCGAAAACACTTGACAACCTCCTAGAATCAGCTTTTCTTGCCACCAGACCTTTATCCATCAATTAGGAATTTGATGCCGTCACTAAACACATTCCTTAAATTGTAGCCATTTGTTGAGTGTTTTTTTTTTGTGTCTTATCCGCATATATATCACCATTACCGTTGATTTTCTTTACTGTATATCTCTTAAATGTCAACATATACACGTGTGATTTAGTTTACGAAGATTTTTCAATGCCGAGAACCTCGATCAGAGAATAAAAAAGGCGTAAGGTTCACAGTGGTGTAAAATTAAAATGGAATATACCGGGATGGGATTCTAGTTACAATAACAAGGGCCAAACCAACCACCCAAGAATGCAATCGTCGAGAGAAAACACGTGACAACCTTCTAGAAGCAGCTTTTCTTGCCACTCCATCAATTAGGAATCTAATACCGTTACTAAACACATTCCTTAAATTGTAGCCATTTGTTGAGTGTTTTTTTTTGGTGTCTAATCCGCATATATATCACCATTGCCCTTGATTTTCTTGACTGTATATCTCTTAAATGTCAACATATAAACGTGTGATTTAGTTTACGAAGATTTTTCAATGCTGAGAACCTCGATCAGAGAGTAAAAAAGGCGTAAGGTTCACAATGGTGTAAAATTAAAATGGGATATACCGAGCTAGGATTCGGATTACAGGAACAAGGGCCAAACCAACCACCCAAGAAAGAATCGTCGAGCGAAAATACTTGACAACCTCCTAGAATCAGCTTTTCTCAATCAATTAGAAATCTGATGCCGTCACTAAACACATTCCTTAAATTGTAGCTATTTGTTGAGTGTTTTTTTTTTGGTGTCTAATCCACACATATATCACCATTGCCCTTGATTTTCTTAACTGTATATCTCTTAAATGTCAACATATAAACGTGTGATTTAGTTTACGAAGATTTTTCAATGCCGAAAACCTCAATGAGAGAGTAAAAAAGGCGTAAGGTTCACAATGGGGTAAAATTAAAACGGTATATACCGGGGCTAGGATTCGAGTTACAGGAACAAGGGCCAAACCAACCACCCAAGAATGGAATCGTCGAGTGAAAACACTTGATAACCTCCTAGAATCAGCTTTTCTTGCCACCAGACCTTTATCCATCAATTAGGAATTTGATGCCGTCATTAAACAAATTTCTTAAATTGTAGCCATTTGTTGAGTGTTTTTTTTGGTGTCTAATCCTCATATATATCACCATTGCCCTTGATTTTTTTGACTGTATATCTCTTAAATGTCAACATATACACGTGTGATTTAGTTTACAAAGATTTTTCAATGCCGAGAACCTCGATCAGAGAGTAAAAAATGCGTAAGGTTCACAATGGTGTAAAATTGAAATGGGATATACCGGGCTAGGATTCGAGTTACAGGAACAAGGGCCAAACCAACCACCCAAGAACGGAATCGTCGAGCGAAAACACTTGACAACCTCCTAGAAGCAGCTTTTCTTGCCTCCACCAGACCTTTCTCCATCAATTAGGTATCTGATGCCGTCACTAAACACATTCCTTAAATTGTAGCCATTTGTTGAGTGTTTTTTTTTGGTGTCTAATCTGCATATATATCACCATTACCCTTGATTTTCTTGACTGTATATCTCTTAAATGTCAACATATACACGTGTGATTTAGTTTACGAAGATTTTTCAATGCCGAGAACCTCGATCAGAGAGTAAAAAAGGCGTAAGGTTCACAGTGGTGTAAAATTAAAAAGGGATATACCGGGAAAGGATTCGAGTTACAATAACAAGGGCCAAACCAACCACCCAAGAATGCAATCGTCGAGAGAAAACACGTGACAACCTTCTAGAAGCAGCTTTTCTTGCCACTCCATCAATTAGGAATCTGATGCCGTTACTAAACACATTCCTTAAATTGTAGCCATTTGTTGAGTGTTTTTTTTTTTGGTGTCTTATCCGCATATATATCACCATTGCCCTTGATTTTCTTGACTGTATATCTCTTAAATGTCAACATATAAACGTGTGATTTAGTTTACGAAGATTTTTCAATGCTGAGAACCTCGATCAGAGAGTAAAAAAGGCGTAAGGTTCACAACGGTGTAAAATTAAAATGGGATATACCGAGCTAGCATTCGGGTTACAGGAACAAGGGCCAAACCAACCACCCAAGAAAGAATCGTCGAGCGAAAACACTTGACAACCTCCTAGACGCAGCTTTTCTTACGACAAGACCTTTCTCCATCAATTACAAATCTGATGCCGTCACTAAACACATTCCTTAAATTGTAGCCATTTGTTGAGTGTTTTTTTTTTGTGTCTAATCCGCATATATATCACCATTGCCCTTGATTTTCTTAACTGTATATCTCTTAAATGTCAACATATAAACGTGTGATTTAGTTTACGAAGATTTTTCAATGCCGAAAACCTCGATGAGAGAGTAAAAAAGGCGTAAGGTTCACAATGGTGTCAAATTAAAACGAGATATACCGGGGCTAGGATTCGTGTTACAGGAACAAAGGCCAAACCAACCACCCAAGAATGGAATCGTCGAGTTAAAACACTTGACAACCTCCTAGAATCAGCTTTTCTTGCCACCAGACCTTTATCCATCAATTAGGAATTTGATGCCGTCATTAAACAAATTCCTTAAATTGTAGCCATTTGATGAGTGTTTTTTTGGTGTCTAACCCGCATATATATCACCATTGCCGTTGATTTTTTGACTGTATATCTCTTAAATGTCAACATATACACGTGTGATTTAGTTTACAAAGATTTTTCAATGCCGAGAACCTCGATCAGAGAGTAAAAAATGCGTAAGGTTCACACTGGTGTAAAATTGAAATGGGATATACCGGGCTAGGATTCGAGTTACAGGAACAAGGGCCAAACCAACCACCCAAGAACGGAATCGTCGAGCGGAAACACTTGACAACCTCCTAGAAGCAGCTTTTCTTGCCACCACCAGACCTTTCTCCATCATTTAGGAATCTTATGCCGTCACTAAACACATTCCTTAAATTGTAGCCATTTGTTGAGTGTTTTTATTTGTGTCTAATCCGCATATATATCACCATTACCCTGGATTTTCTTGACTGTATATCTCTTAAATGTCAACATATACACGTGTGATTTAGTTTACGAAGATTTTTCAATGCCGAGAACCTCGATCTGAGAGTAAAAAAGGCGTAAGGTTCACAATGGTGTAAAATTAAAATGGGATATACCGGGCTAGGATTCGAGTTACAATAACAAGGGACAAACCAACCACCCAAGAATGCAATCGTCGAGAGAAAACACGTGACAACCTTCTAGAAGCAGCTTTTCTTGCCACTCCATCAATTAGGAATCTGATGCCGTTACTAAACATATTCCTTAAATTGTAGCCATTTGTTGAGTGTTTTTTTTGGTGTCTAATCCGCATATATATCACCATTGCCCTTGATTTTCTTGACTGTATATCTCTTAAATGTCAACATATACACATGTGATTTAGTTTACAAAGATTTTTCGATGCCGAGAACCTCGATCGGAGAGTAAAAAAGGCGTAAGGTTCAAAATGGTGTAAATTTATAATGGGATATACCGGGCTAGGATTCGAGTTACAGGAACAAGGGTCAAACCAACCACCCTAGAATGGAATCGTCGAGCGAAAACACTTGACAACCTCCTAGAAGTAGCTTTTCTTGCCACCAGACACATTCCTTAAATTGTAGCCATTTGTTGAGTGATTTTTTTGGTGTCTAATCCGCATATGTATCACCATTGCCCTTGATTTTCTTGACTGTAAATCTCTTAAATGTCAACATATATAGGTGTGATTTAGTTTACGAAGATTTTTCAACGCCGAGAACCTCGATCAGAGAGTAAAAGAGGCTTAAGGTTCACAATGGTGTAAAATTAAAAGGGGATATACCTTGCTAGGATTCGAGTTACAGGAACAAGGGCCAAACCAACCACCCAAGAATGGAATCGTCGAGCGAAAACACTTAACTACATCCTAGAAGCAGCTTTTCTTACCATCAGACCTTTCTTAGGAATCTGATGGCGTCACCAAACACATTCCTTAAATTGTAGCCATTTGTTCAGTGTTTTTTTGGTGTCTAATCCCCATATATATATCACCATTTCCCTTGATTTTCTTGACTGTATATCTCTTAAATGTCAACATATACACGTGTGATTTAGTTTACGAAGATTTTTCAATGTCGAGAACCTCAATCAGAGAGTAAAAAAGGCGTAAGGTTCACAATGGTGTAAAATTAAAATCGGATATACCGTGCTAGGATTCGAGTTACAAGAACAAGAGCCAAACCAACCACCCAAGAATGGAATCGTCGTGCGAAAACACTTGACAACCTCCTAGAAATAGCTTTTCTTACCACCAGACATTTCTCCATCAATTAGGAATCTGATGCCGTCACTTAACAAATTCCTTAAATTGAAGCCATTTGTTGAGTTTTTTTTTTGGTGTCTAATCCGCATATATATCACCATTGCCCTTGATTTTCTTAATTGTATATCTCTTAAATGTCAACATATACACGTGTGATTTAGTTTACGAATATTTTTCAATTCCGAGAACCTTAATCAGAGAGTAAAAAAGACATAAGGTTCACAATGGTGTAAAATAAAAATGGGATATACCGTGCTAGGATTCGAGTTACAGGAACAAGGGCCAAACCAACCACCCAAGAATGGAATCGTTGAGCGAAAACACTTGACAACCGCCTAGAAGCAGCTTTTCTTGCCACCAGACCATTCTCCATCAATTAGGAACCTGATGCCGTCACTAAACACATTCCATATATTGTAGCCATTTGTTGAGTGTTTTTTTTGTCTAATCCGCATATATATCACCACTGCCCTTGATTTTCTTGACTGGATATCTCTTAAATGTCAACATATACATGTGTGATTTAGTTTACGAAGATTTTTCAATGCCGAGAACCTCGATCAGAGAGTAAATGTAAAATTAAAATGGGATGTACCGGGTTAGGATTCGAGTTACAGGAACAAGGGCCAAACCAACCACCTAGTAATGGAATCGTCGAGCGAAAACACTTGAAAACCTCCTAGAAGCAGCTTTTCTTGCCACCAGACCTTTCTCCATAAATTAGGAATCTGATGCCGTCACTAAACACATTCCTTAAATTGTAGCCATTTGTTGAGTCTTTTTTTTGTGTCTAATCCGCATATATATCACCATTGCCCTTGATTTTCTTAACTATATATCTCTTAAATATCAACATATGCACGTGTGATTTAGTTTACAAATATTTTTCAACGTCGAGAACCTCGATCAGAGAGTAAAAAAGGCGTAAGATTCACAATGGTGTAAAATTAAAATGGGATATACCTGGCTAGGATTCGAGTTACAGGAACATGGGCCAAACCAACCACCCAAGAATGGAATCGTCGAGCGAAAACACTTGACTACATCCTAGAAGCAGCTTTTTTTGCCACCAGACCTTTCTCCATCAATTAGGAATCTGATGCCGTCACTAAACACATTCCTTAAATTGTAGCCATTTGTTGAGTGTTTTTTTGGTGTCTAATCTGCATATATATCACCATTGCCCTTGATTTTCTTGATTGTATATCTCTTAAATGTCAACATATACATGTGTGATTTAGTTTACGGATATTTTTCAATGCCGAGAACCTCGATCAGAGAGTAAAAAAGACGTATTGTTCACAATGGTGTAAAATTAAAATGGGATATACCGGGCTAGGATTCGAGTTACAGGAACAGTGCCAAACCAACCACCCAAGAATGGAATCGTCGAGCGAAAACACTTGACAACCTCCTAGAAGCAGCTTTTCTTGCCACCAGACCATTCTCCATCAATTAGGAACCTGATGCCGTCACTAAACACATTCCATATATTGTAGCCATTTGTTGAGTGTTTTTTTTCTGTCTAATCCGCATATATATCACCACTGCCCTTGATTTTCTTGACTGGATATCTCTTAAATGTCAACATATACATGTGTGATTTAGTTTACGAAGATTTTTCAATGCCGAGAACCTCGATCAGAGAGTAAAAAAGGCGTAAGGTTCACAATGGTGTAAAATTAAAATGGGATATACCGGGCTAGGATTCGAGTTACAGGAACATGGGCCAAACCAACCACCCAAGAATGGAATCGTCGAGCGAAAACACTTGACTACATCCTAGAAGCAGCTTTTTTTGCCACCAGACCTTTCTCCATCAATTAGGAATCTGATGCCGTCACTAAACACATTCCTTAAATTGTAGCCATTTGTTGAGTGTTTTTTTGGTGTCTAATCTGCATATATATCACCATTGCCCTTGATTTTCTTGATTGTATATCTCTTAAATGTCAACATATACATGTGTGATTTAGTTTACGGATATTTTTCAATGCCGAGAACCTCTATCAGAGAGTAAAAAAGACGTATTGTTCACAATGGTGTAAAATTAAAATGGGATATACCGGGCTAGGATTCGAGTTACAGGAACAAGGGCCAAACCAACCACCTAGTAATGGAATCGTCGAGCGAAAACACTTGAAAACCTCCTAGAAGCATCTTTTCTTGCCACCAAACCTTTCTCCATTAATTAGGAATCTGATGCCGTCACTAAACAAATTCCTTAAATTGTAGCCATTTGTTGAGTGTTTTTTTTGGTGTCTAATCCGCATAAATATCAACATTGCCCTTGATTTTCTTAACTGTATATCTCTTAAATGTCGACATACACACGTGTGATTATGTTTACGAATATTTTTCAATGCCGAGAACCTCGATCAGAGAGTAAAAAAGGCGTAACGTTCACAATGGTGTAAAATTAAAATGGGATATACCGGGCTAGGATTCGAGTTACAGGAACAAGGGCCAAACCAACCACCCAAGAATGTAATCGTCGAGCGAAAACACTTGACAACCTCCTAGAAGCAGCTTTTCTTGCCACCAGACCTTTCTCCATCAATTAGGAATCTGATGCCGTCACTAAACATATTCCTTAAATTTTAGCCATTTGTTGAGTGTTTTTTTTTTGTGTCTAATCTGCATATATATCACCATTACCCTTAATTTTCTTGACTATATATCTCTTAAATGTCAACATATACACGTGTGATTTAGTTTATGAAGATTTTTCAATGCCGAGAAACTCGATCAGAGAGTAAAAAAGGCGTAAGGTTCACAATGGTGTAAAATTAAAATGAGATATACCGGTCTAGGATTCGAGTTACAGGAACAAGGGCCAAACCAACCACCCAAGAATGGAATCGTCGAGCGAAAACACTTGACAACCTCCTAGAAGCAGCTTTTCTTGCCACTAGACCTTTCTCCATCAATTAGGAATCTGATGTCGTCACTAAACACATTCTTTAAATTGTAGCAATTTGTTGAGTGTTTTTGTGTCTAATCCGCATATATATCACCATTTTCCTTGATCTTCTTAACTGTATATCTCTTAAATGTGAACATATACACGTGTGATTTAGTTTATGAAGATTTTTAAATGCCGAGAACGTCGATCAGAGAGTAAAAAAGGCGTAAGGTTCACAATGGTGTAAAATTCAAATGGGATATACCGGGCTAGGATTCGAGTTACAGGAACAAGGGCCAGACCAACCACCCAAGAATGGAATCGTCGAGCGAAAACACTTCACAACCTCGTAGAAGCAGCTTTTCTTACCACCAGTCCTTTCTCCATCAATTAGGAATCTGATGTCGTCACTAAACACGTTCCTTAAATTGTAGCAATTTATTGAGTGTTTTTTTTTTGTGTCTAATCCGCATATATATCACCATTTCCCTTGATTTTCTTAACTGTATATCTCTTAAATGTCAACATATACACATGTGATTTAGTTTAGGAAGATTTTTCAATGCCGAGAACGTCGATCATAGAGTAAAAAAGGCGTAAGGTTAACAATGGTATAAAAATAAAATGGGATATTCCGGGCTAGGATTCGAGTTACAGGAACAAGGGCCAAACCAACCACCCAAGAATAGAATCGTTGAGCGAAAACACTTGACAACCTCCTAGAAGCAGCTTTTCATACCACTAGACCTTTCTCCATCAATTAGGAATCTGATGCCGTCACTAAACACAGTCCTTAAATTGTAGCCATTTGTTGAGTGTTTTTTTTGGTGTTTAATCCGCACATATATCACCGTTGCCCTTGATTTTCTTGACTCTATATCTCTTAAGTGTCAACATATACACATGTGATTTAGTTTACGAAGATTTTTCAATGCCGAGAACCTAGATCAGAGAGTAAAAAAGGCGTAAGGTTCACAATGGTGTAAAATTAAAAAGGGATATACCGAGCTAGGATTCGAGTTACAGGAACAAGGGCCAAACCAAACACCCAAGAATGGAATCGTCTAGCGAAAACAATTGACAACCTCCTAGAAGCAGCTTTCCTTGCCACCAGACCTTTGTCCATCAATTAGGAATCTGATGCCGTCACTAAACACATTCCTTAAATTGTAGCCATTTGTTGAGTGTTTTCTTTTTGGTGTCTAATCCGCATACATATCTCCATTGCCCTTGATTTTCTTGACTGTATAACTCTTAAATGTCAACATATAAACGTGTGATTTAGTTTACGAAGATTTTTCAATGCCGAGAACCTCGATCTGAGAGTAAAAAAGGCGTAAGGTTCACAATGGTGTCAAATTAAAATGGGATATACCGGGCTAGGATTCGAGTTACAGGAACAAGGGCCAAACCAACCACTCAAGAAAGAATCGTCGAGCGAAAACACTTGGCAAACTCCTAGGAGCAACTTTTCTTACCACAAGACCTTTCTCCATCTATTAGGAATCTGATGCCGTCACTAAACAAATTCCTTAAATTGTAGCCATTTGTTGAGTGTTTTTTTTTGTGTCTAATCCGCACATATATCACCATTGCCCTTGATTTTCTTGACTGTATAACCCTTAAAAGTCAACATATAAATGTGTGATTTAGTTTACGAAGATTTTTCAATGCCGAGAACCTCAATCAGAGAGTAAAAAAGGCGTAAGGTTTACAATGGTGTCAAATTAAAATGGGATATACCGGGCTAGGATTCGAGTTATCGGAACAAGGGCCAAACCAACCACCCAAGAAAGAATCGTCGAGCGAAAACACTTGACAACCTCCTAGAAGCAGCTTTTCTTACCACAAGACCTTTCTCCATCAATTAGGAATCTGATGCCGTCACTAAACACATTCCTTAAATTGTAGCCATTTGTTGAGTGTTTTTTTTCTGTCTAATCCGCATACATATCACAATTGCCCTTGATTTTCTTGACTCTATAACTCTTAAATGTCAACATATAAACGTGTGATTTAGTTTACGAAGATTTTTCAATGCCAAGAACCTCGATCAGAGAGTAAAAAAGGCGTAAGGTTAACAATATTGTAAAATTGAAATGTGATATACCGGGCTAGGATTCGAGTTACAGGAACAAGGGTCAAACAAACCACCCAAGAATGGAATCGTCGAGCGAAAACACTTGACAACCTCCTAGAATCAGCTTTTCTTGCCACCAGACCATTATCCATCAATTAGGAATCTGTTGCCGTCATTAAACACAATCCTTAAATTGTAGCCATTTGTTGAGTGTTTTTTTGGTGTCTAATCCGCATATATATCACCATTCCCCTTGATTTTCTTGACTGAATATCTCTTAAATGTCAACATATACACGTGTGATTTAGTTTACAAAGATTTTTCAATGTCGAGAACCTCGATCAGAGAGTAAAAAAGGCGTAAGGTTCAGAATGGTGTAAAATAGAAATGGGATATACCGGGCTTGGATTCGAGTTACAGGAACAAGGGCCAAACCAACCACCCAAGAATGGAATCGTCGAGAGAAAACACTTGACAACCTCCTAGAAGCAGCTTTTCTTGCCACCAGACCTTTCTCCATCAATTGGGAATCTGAAGCCGTCACTAAACACATTCCTTAAATTGTAGCCATTTGTTGAGTGTTTTTATTTGTTTCTAATCCGCATATATGTCACCATTGCCCTTGATTTTCTTGACTGTATATCTTTTAAATGTCAACATATACACGTGTGATTTATTTTACGAAGATTTTTCAATGCCGAGAACATCGATCAGTGAGTAAAAAAGGCGTAAGGTTCACAATGGTGTAAAATTAAAATGGGATATACCGGGCTACGATTCGAGTTACAGAACAAGGGCAAAACCAACCACGCAAGAATAGAATCGTCGAGCGAAAACATTTGACAACCTCTAAAAAGCAGCTTTTCTTGCCACCAGACCTTTCTCCATCAACTATGAATCTGATGCGGTCCCTAAACACATTCCTTAAATTGTAGCCATTTGTTGAATGTTTTTTTTTGTGTCTAATCCGCATATATATCACTATTGCCCTTGATTTTCTTGACTGTATATCTCTTAAATGTCAACTTATACACCTGTGATTTAGTTTACGAAGATTTTTCAATGCCGAGAACCTCGATCAGAGAGTAAAAAAGGCGTAAGGTTCACAATGTTGTAAAATTAAAGTGGGATACACCTGGCTAGGATTCGAGTTAGATGAACAAGAGCCAAACCAACCACCCAAGAATGGAATCGTCGAGCGAAAACACTTGACAACCTCCTAGAAGCAGCTTTTCTTGCCACCAGACCTTTCTCCATCAATTAGGAATCTGATGACGTCACTAAACACATTCCTTAAATTTTAGCCATTTGTTGAGTGTTTTTTGTGGTGTCTAATCCGCATATATATCACCATTGCCCTAGATTTTCTTGACTGTATATCTCTTAAATGTCAACATATACACGTGTGATTTTGTTTACGAAGATTTTTCAATGCTGAAAACCTCGATTAGAGAGTAAAAAAGGCGTAAGGTTCACAATGGTGTAAAATTAAAATGGGATATACCGGGCTAGGATTCGGGTTACAAGAACAAGGGCCAAACCAACCACCCAAGAATGGAATCGTCGAGCGAAAACACTTGTCAACCTCCTAGAAGCTGCTTTCCTTGCTACCAGACCTTTTTCATCAATTAGGAATCTGATGCCGTCACTAAACACATTCCTTAAATTGTAGCCATTTGTTGAGTGTTTTCTTTTTGGTGTCTAATCCGCATACATATCACCATTGCCCTTGATTTTCTTGACTGTATAACTCTTAAATGTCAACATATAAACGTGCGATTTAGTTTACGATGGCATATACCGGGCTAGGATTTGAGTTACAGGAACAAGGGCGTAAGGTTCACAATGGTGTCAAATTAAAATGGCATATACCGGGCTAGGATTCGAGTTACAGGAACAAGGGCCAAACCAACCACCCAAGAATGAATCGTCGAGCAAAAACACTTGACAACCTCCTAGGAGCAGCTTTTCTTACCACAAGACCTTTCTCCATCTATTAGGAATCTGATGCCGTCACTAAACACATTCCTTAAATTGTAGCCATTTGTTAAGTGTTTTTTTTTGTGTCTAATCCGCACATATATCACCATTGCCATTGATTTTCTTGAATGTATAACTCTTAAAAGTCAACATATAAACGTGTGATTTAGTTTACGAATATTTTTCAATGCCGAGAACCTCGATCAGAGAGTAAAAATGGCGTAAGGTTCACAATGGTGTCAAATTAAAATGGGATATACCGGGCTAGGATTCGAGTTATAGGAACAAGGGCCAAACCAACCACCCAAGAAAGAATCGTCGAGCGAAAACAGTTGACAACCTCCTAGAAGCAGCTTTTCTTAGCACAAGACCTTTCTCCATCAATTAGGAATCTGATGCCGTCACTAAACACATTCCGATATACATGTGTGATTTAGTTTACGGATATTTTTCAATGCCGAGAACCTCGATCAGAGAGTAAAAAAGACGTATTGTTCACAATGGTGTAAAATTAAAATGGGATATACCGGGCTAGGATTCGAGTTACAGGAACAGTGCCAAACCAACCACCCAAGAATGGAATCGTCGAGCGAAAACACTTGACAACCTCCTAGAAGCAGCTTTTCTTGCCACCAGACCATTCTCCATCAATTAGGAACCTGATGCCGTCACTAAACACATTCTATATATTGTAGCCATTTGTTGAGTGTTTTTTTTCTGTCTAATCCGCATATATATCACCACTGCCCTTGATTTTCTTGACTGGATATCTCTTAAATGTCAACATATACATGTGTGATTTAGTTTACGAAGATTTTTCAATGCCGAGAACCTCGATCAGAGAGTAAAAAAGGCGTAAGGTTCACAATGGTGTAAAATTAAAATGGGATATACCGGGCTAGGATTCGATTTACAGGAACATGGGCCAAACCAACCACCCAAGAATGGAATCGTCGAGCGAAAACACTTGACTACATCCTAGAAGCAGCTTTTTTTGCCACCAGACCTTTCTCCATCAATTAGGAATCTGATGCCGTCACTAAACACATTCCTTAAATTGTAGCCATTTGTTGAGTGTTTTTTTGGTGTCTAATCTGCATATATATCACCATTGCCCTTGATTTTCTTGATTGTATATCTCTTAAATGTCAACATATACATGTGTGATTTAGTTTACGGATATTTTTCAATGCCGAGAACCTCGATCAGAGAGTAAAAAAGACGTATTGTTCACAATGGTGTAAAATTAAAATGGGATATACCGGGCTAGGATTCGAGTTACAGGAACAAGGGCCAAACCAACCACCTAGTAATGGAATCGTCGAGCGAAAACACTTGAAAACCTCCTAGAAGCATCTTTTCTTGCCACCAAACCTTTCTCCATTAATTAGGAATCTGATGCCGTCACTAAACAAATTCCTTAAATTGTAGCCATTTGTTGAGTGTTTTTTTTGGTGTCTAATCCGCATAAATATCAACATTGCCCTTGATTTTCTTAACTGTATATCTCTTAAATGTCGACATACACACGTGTGATTATGTTTACGAATATTTTTCAATGCCGAGAACCTCGATCAGAGAGTAAAAAAGGCGTAACGTTCACAATGGTGTAAAATTAAAATGGGATATACCGGGCTAGGATTCGAGTTACAGGAACAAGGGTCAAACCAACCACCCAAGAATGTAATCGTCGAGCGAAAACACTTGACAACCTCCTAGAAGCAGCTTTTCTTGCCACCAGACCTTTCTCCATCAATTAGGAATCTGATGCCGTCACTAAACATATTCCTTAAATTTTAGCCATTTGTTGAGTGTTTTTTTTTTGTGTCTAATCTGCATATATATCACCATTACCCTTAATTTTCTTGACTATATATCTCTTAAATGTCAACATATACACGTGTGATTTAGTTTATGAAGATTTTTCAATGCCGAGAAACTCGATCAGAGAGTAAAAAAGGCGTAAGGTTCACAATGGTGTAAAATTAAAATGAGATATACCGGTCTAGGATTCGAGTTACAGGAACAAGGGCCAAACCAACCACCCAAGAATGGAATCGTCGAGCGAAAACACTTGACAACCTCCTAGAAGCAGCTTTTCTTGCCACTAGACCTTTCTCCATCAATTAGGAATCTGATGTCGTCACTAAACACATTCTTTAAATTGTAGCAATTTGTTGAGTGTTTTTGTGTCTAATCCGCATATATATCACCATTTTCCTTGATCTTCTTAACTGTATATCTCTTAAATGTGAACATATACACGTGTGATTTAGTTTATGAAGATTTTTAAATGCCGAGAACGTCGATCAGAGAGTAAAAAAGGCGTAAGGTTCACAATGGTGTAAAATTCAAATGGGATATACCGGGCTAGGATTCGAGTTACAGGAACAAGGGCCAGACCAACCACCCAAGAATGGAATCGTCGAGCGAAAACACTTCACAACCTCGTAGAAGCAGCTTTTCTTACCACCAGTCCTTTCTCCATCAATTAGGAATCTGATGTCGTCACTAAACACGTTCCTTAAATTGTAGCAATTTATTGAGTGTTTTTTTTTTGTGTCTAATCCGCATATATATCACCATTTCCCTTGATTTTCTTAACTGTATATCTCTTAAATGTCAACATATACACATGTGATTTAGTTTAGGAAGATTTTTCAATGCCGAGAACGTCGATCATAGAGTAAAAAAGGCGTAAGGTTAACAATGGTATAAAAATAAAATGGGATATTCCGGGCTAGGATTCGAGTTACAGGAACAAGGGCCAAACCAACCACCCAAGAATAGAATCGTTGAGCGAAAACACTTGACAACCTCCTAGAAGCAGCTTTTCATACCACTAGACCTTTCTCCATCAATTAGGAATCTGATGCCGTCACTAAACACAGTCCTTAAATTGTAGCCATTTGTTGAGTGTTTTTTTTGGTGTTTAATCCGCACATATATCACCGTTGCCCTTGATTTTCTTGACTCTATATCTCTTAAGTGTCAACATATACACATGTGATTTAGTTTACGAAGATTTTTCAATGCCGAGAACCTAGATCAGAGAGTAAAAAAGGCGTAAGGTTCACAATGGTGTAAAATTAAAAAGGGATATACCGAGCTAGGATTCGAGTTACAGGAACAAGGGCCAAACCAAACACCCAAGAATGGAATCGTCTAGCGAAAACAATTGACAACCTCCTAGAAGCAGCTTTCCTTGCCACCAGACCTTTGTCCATCAATTAGGAATCTGATGCCGTCACTAAACACATTCCTTAAATTGTAGCCATTTGTTGAGTGTTTTCTTTTTGGTGTCTAATCCGCATACATATCTCCATTGCCCTTGATTTTCTTGACTGTATAACTCTTAAATGTCAACATATAAACGTGTGATTTAGTTTACGAAGATTTTTCAATGCCGAGAACCTCGATCTGAGAGTAAAAAAGGCGTAAGGTTCACAATGGTGTCAAATTAAAATGGGATATACCGGGCTAGGATTCGAGTTACAGGAACAAGGGCCAAACCAACCACTCAAGAAAGAATCGTCGAGCGAAAACACTTGGCAAACTCCTAGGAGCAACTTTTCTTACCACAAGACCTTTCTCCATCTATTAGGAATCTGATGCCGTCACTAAACAAATTCCTTAAATTGTAGCCATTTGTTGAGTGTTTTTTTTTGTGTCTAATCCGCACATATATCACCATTGCCCTTGATTTTCTTGACTGTATAACCCTTAAAAGTCAACATATAAATGTGTGATTTAGTTTACGAAGATTTTTCAATGCCGAGAACCTCAATCAGAGAGTAAAAAAGGCGTAAGGTTTACAATGGTGTCAAATTAAAATGGGATATACCGGGCTAGGATTCGAGTTATCGGAACAAGGGCCAAACCAACCACCCAAGAAAGAATCGTCGAGCGAAAACACTTGACAACCTCCTAGAAGCAGCTTTTCTTACCACAAGACCTTTCTCCATCAATTAGGAATCTGATGCCGTCACTAAACACATTCCTTAAATTGTAGCCATTTGTTGAGTGTTTTTTTTCTGTCTAATCCGCATACATATCACAATTGCCCTTGATTTTCTTGACTCTATAACTCTTAAATGTCAACATATAAACGTGTGATTTAGTTTACGAAGATTTTTCAATGCCAAGAACCTCGATCAGAGAGTAAAAAAGGCGTAAGGTTAACAATATTGTAAAATTAAAATGTGATATACCGGGCTAGGATTCGAGTTACAGGAACAAGGGTCAAACAAACCACCCAAGAATGGAATCGTCGAGCGAAAACACTTGACAACCTCCTAGAATCAGCTTTTCTTGCCACCAGACCATTATCCATCAATTAGGAATCTGTTGCCGTCATTAAACACAATCCTTAAATTGTAGCCATTTGTTGAGTGTTTTTTTGGTGTCTAATCCGCATATATATCACCATTCCCCTTGATTTTCTTGACTGAATATCTCTTAAATGTCAACATATACACGTGTGATTTAGTTTACAAAGATTTTTCAATGTCGAGAACCTCGATCAGAGAGTAAAAAAGGCGTAAGGTTCACAATGGTGTAAAATAGAAATGGGATATACCGGGCTTGGATTCGAGTTACAGGAACAAGGGCCAAACCAACCACCCAAGAATGGAATCGTCGAGAGAAAACACTTGACAACCTCCTAGAAGCAGCTTTTCTTGCCACCAAACCTTTCTCCATCAATTGGGAATCTGAAGCCGTCACTAAACACATTCCTTAAATTATAGCCATTTGTTGAGTGTTTTTATTTGTTTCTAATCCGCATATATGTCACCATTGCCCTTGATTTTCTTGACTGTATATCTTTTAAATGTCAACATATACACGTGTGATTTATTTTACGAAGATTTTTCAATGCCGAGAACATCGATCAATGAGTAAAAAAGGCGTAAGGTTCACAATGGTGTAAAATTAAAATGGGATATACCGGGCTACGATTCGAGTTACAGAACAAGGGCAAAACCAACCACGCAAGAATAGAATCGTCGAGCGAAAACATTTGACAACCTCCAAAAAGCAGCTTTTCTTGCCACCAGACCTTTCTCCATCAACTATGAATCTGATGCGGTCCCTAAACACATTCCTTAAATTGTAGCCATTTGTTGAATGTTTTTTTTTGTGTCTAATCCGCATATATATCACTATTGCCCTTGATTTTCTTGACTGTATATCTCTTAAATGTCAACTTATACACCTGTGATTTAGTTTACGAAGATTTTTCAATGCCGAGAACCTCGATCAGAGAGTAAAAAAGGCGTAAGGTTCACAATGTTGTAAAATTAAAGTGGGATACACCTGGCTAGGATTCGAGTTAGATGAACAAGAGCCAAACCAACCACCCAAGAATGGAATCGTCGAGCGAAAACACTTGACAACCTCCTAGAAGCAGCTTTTCTTGCCACCAGACCTTTCTCCATCAATTAGGAATCTGATGACGTCACTAAACACATTCCTTAAATTTTAGCCATTTGTTGAGTGTTTTTTGTGGTGTCTAATCCGCATATATATCACCATTGCCCTAGATTTTCTTGACTGTATATCTCTTAAATGTCAACATATACACGTGTGATTTTGTTTACGAAGATTTTTCAATGCTGAAAACCTCGATTAGAGAGTAAAAAAGGCGTAAGGTTCACAATGGTGTAAAATTAAAATGGGATATACCGGGCTAGGATTCGGGTTACAAGAACAAGGGCCAAACCAACCACCCAAGAATGGAATCGTCGAGCGAAAACACTTGTCAACCTCCTAGAAGCTGCTTTCCTTGCTACCAGACCTTTTTCATCAATTAGGAATCTGATGCCGTCACTAAACACATTCCTTAAATTGTAGCCATTTGTTGAGTGTTTTCTTTTTGGTGTCTAATCCGCATACATATCACCATTGCCCTTGATTTTCTTGACTGTATAACTCTTAAATGTCAACATATAAACGTGCGATTTAGTTTACGATGGCATATACCGGGCTAGGATTTGAGTTATAGGAACAAGGGCGTAAGGTTCACAATGGTGTCAAATTAAAATGGCATATACCGGGCTAGGATTCGAGTTACAGGAACAAGGGCCAAACCAACCACCCAAGAATGAATCGTCGAGCGAAAACACTTGACAACCTCCTAGGAGCAGCTTTTCTTACCACAAGACCTTTCTCCATCTATTAGGAATCTGATGCCGTCACTAAACACATTCCTTAAATTGTAGCCATTTGTTAAGTGTTTTTTTTTGTGTCTAATCCGCACATATATCACCATTGCCATTGATTTTCTTGAATGTATAACTCTTAAAAGTCAACATATAAACGTGTGATTTAGTTTACGAATATTTTTCAATGCCGAGAACCTCGATCAGAGAGTAAAAATGGCGTAAGGTTCACAATGGTGTCAAATTAAAATGGGATATACCGGGCTAGGATTCGAGTTATAGGAACAAGGGCCAAACCAACCACCCAAGAAAGAATCGTCGAGCGAAAACAGTTGACAACCTCCTAGAAGCAGCTTTTCTTAGCACAAGACCTTTCTCCATCAATTAGGAATCTGATGCCGTCACTAAACACATTCCTTAAATTGTAGCCATTTGTTGTGTGTTTTTTTTCTGTCTAATCCGCATACATATCACAATTGCCCTTGATTTTCTTGACTCTATAACTCTTAAATGTCAACATATAAACGTGTGATGTAGTTTACGAAGATTTTTCAATGCCAAGAACCTCGATCAGAGAGTAAAAAAGGCGTAAGGTTAACAATACTGTAAAATTAAAATGTGATATACCGGGCTAGGATTCGAGTTACAGGAACAAGGGTCAAACCAACCACCCAAGAATGGAATCGTCGAGCGAAAAAACTTGACAACCTCCTAGAATCAGCTTTTCTTGCCACCAGACCATTATCCATCAATTAGGAATCTGTTGCCGTCATTAAACACATTCCTTAAATTGTAGCCATTTGTTGACTGTTTTTTTGGTGTCTAATCCGCATATATATCACCATTGCCCTTGATTTTCTTGACTGAATATCTCTTAAATGTCAACATATACACGTGTGATTTAGTTTACAAAGATTTTTCAATGCCGAGAACCTCGATCAGAGAGTAAAAAAGGCGTAAGGTTCACAATGGTGTAAAGTTGAAATGGGATATACCGGGGCTAGGATTCGAGTTACAAGAACAAGGGCCAAACCAACCACCCAAGAATGGAATCGTCGAGCGAAAACACTTGACAACCTCCTAGAAGCAGCTTTTCTTGCCACCAGACCTTTCTCCATCAATTAGGAATCTGAAGCCGTCACTAAACACATTCCTTAAATTGTAGCCATTTGTTGAGTGTTTTTATTTGTTTTGAATCCGCATATATATCACCATTTCCCTTGATTTTCTTGACTGTATATCCTTTAAATGTCAACATATACACGTGTGATTTAGTTTACGAAGATTTTTCAATGCCGAGAACATCGATCAGAGAGTAAAAAAGGCGTAAGGTTCACAATGGTGTAAAATTAAAATGGGATATACCGGGCTAGGATTCGAGTTACAGAACAACGGCAAAACCAACCACGCAAGAATAGAATCGTCGAGCGAAAACACTTGACAACCTCCAAAAAGCAGCTTTTCTTGCCACCAGACCTTTCTCCATCAACTAGGAATCTGATGCCGTCACTAAACACATTCCTTAAATTGTAGCCATTTGTTGAGTGTTTTTTTTTGTGTCTAATCCGCATATATATCACTATTGCCCTTGATTTTCTTGACTGTATATCCCTTAAATGTCAACTTATACACGTGTGATTTAGTTTACGAAGATTTTTCAATGCCGAGAACCTCGATCAGAGAGTAAAAAAGGCGTAAGGTTCACAATGTTGTAAAATTAAAATGGGATACACCTGGCTAGGATTCGAGTTAGATGAACAAGGGCCAAACCAACCACCCAAGAATGGAATCGACGAGCGAAAACACTTGACAACCTCCTAGAAGCAGCTTTTCTTGCCACCAGACCTTTCTCCATCAATTAGGAATCTGATGCCGTCACTAAACACATTCCTTAAATTTTTGCCATTTGTTGAGTGTTTTTTGTGGTGTCTAATCCGCATATATATCACCATTGCCCTTGATTTTCTTGATTGTATATCTCTTAAATGTCCACATATACACGTATGATTTTGTTTACGAAGATTTTTCAATGCTGAAAACCTCGATCAGAGAGTAAAAAAGGCGTAAGGTTCACAATGGTGTAAAATTAAAATGGGATATACCGGGGCTAGTATTCGAGTTACAAGAACAAGGGCCAAACCAACCTCCCAAGAATGGAATCGTCGAGCGAAAACACTTATCAACCTCCTAGAAGCAGCTTTTCTTGCCACCAGACCTTTCTCAATCAATTAGGAATCTGATGCCGTCACGAAACACATTCCTTAAATTGTAGCCATTTGTTGAGTGTTTTTTTTTCGGTCTAATCCGCATACATATCACCATTGCCCTTGATTTTCTTGACTGTATAACTCTTAAATGTCAACATATAAACGTGTGATTTAGTTTACGAAAATTTTTCAATGCCGAGAACCTCGATCTGAGAGTAAAAAAGGCGTAAGGTTCACAATGGGGTCAAATTAAAATGGGATATACCGGGCTAGAATTCGAGTTACAGGAACAAGGGCCAAACCAACCACCCAAGAAAGAATCGTCGAGCGAAAACACTTGACAACCTCCTAGGAGGAGCTTTTCTTACCACAAGACCTTTCTCCATCTATTAGGAATCTGATGCCGTCACTAAACACATTCCTTAAATTCTAGACATTTGTTGAGTGTTTTTTTGGTGTCTATTCCGCATATATATCACCATTGCCCTTGAATTTCTTGACTGAATATCTCTTAAATGTCAACATATACACGTGTGATTTTGTTTACGAAGATTTTTCAACGCCGAGAACCTCGATCAGAGAGTAAAAAGGGCGTAAGGTTCACAATGGTGTAAAATTAAAACGGGATATACCGGGCTAGGATTCGAGTTACAGAACAAGGGCAAAACCAACCACGCAAGAATAGAATCGTCAAGCAAAAACACTTGACAACCTCCAAAAAGCAGCTTTTCTTGCCACCAGACCTTTCTCCATCAACTAGGAATCTGATGCCGTCACTAAACACATTCCTTAAATTGTAGCCATTTCTTGAGTGTTTTTTTTTTGTGTCTAATCCGCATATATATCACTATTGCCCTTGATTTTCTTGACTGTATATCCCTTAAATGTCAACTTATACACGTGTGATTTAGTTTACGAAGATTTTTCAATGCCGAGAACCTCGATCAGAGAGTAAAAAAGGCGTAAGGTTCACAATGTTGTAAAATTAAAATGGGATACACCTGGCTAGGATTCGAGTTAGATGAACAAGGGCCAAACCAACCACCCAAGAATGGAATCGACGAGCGAAAACACTTGACAACCTCCTAGAAGCAGCTTTTCTTGCCACCAGACCTTTCTCCATCAATTAGGAATCTGATGTCGTCACTAAACACATTCCTTAAATTTTAGCCATTTGTTGAGTGTTTTTTGTTGTGTCTAATCCGCATATATATCACCATTGCCCTTGATTTTCTTGATTGTATATCTCTTAAATGTCAACATATACACGTATGATTTTGTTTACGAAGATTTTTCAATGCTGAAAACCTCGATCAGAGAGTAAAAAAGGCGTAAGGTTCACAATGGTGTAAAATTAAAATGGGATATACCGGGGCTAGTATTCGAGTTACAAGAACAAGGGCCAAACCAACCACCCAAGAATGGAATCGTCGAGCGAAAACACTTATCAACCTCCTAGAAGCTGCTTTTCTTGCCACCAGACCTTTCTCAATCAATTAGGAATCTGATGCCGTCACGAAACACATTCCTTAAATTGTAGCCATTTGTTGAGTGTTTTTTTTTCGGTCTAATCCGCATACATATCACCATTGCCCTTGATTTTCTTGACTGTATAACTCTTAAATGTCAACATATAAACGTGTGATTTAGTTTACGAAAAATTTTCAATGCCGAGAACCTCGATCTGAGAGTAAAAAAGGCGTAAGGTTCACAATGGGGTCAAATTAAAATGGGATATACCGGGCTAGGATTCGAGTTACAGGAACAAGGGCCAAACCAACCACCCAAGAAAGAATCGTCGAGCGAAAACACTTGACAACCTCCTAGGAGGAGCTTTTCTTACCACAAGACCTTTCTCCATCTATTAGGAATCTGATGCCGTCACTAAACACATTCCTTAAATTCTAGACATTTGTTGAGTGTTTTTTTGGTGTCTATTCCGCATATATATCACCATTGCCCTTGAATTTCTTGACTGAATATCTCTTAAATGTCAACATATACACGTGTGATTTTGTTTACGAAGATTTTTCAACGCCGAGAACCTCGATCAGAGAGGAAAAAGGGCGTAAGGTTCACAATGGTGTAAAATTAAAATGGGATATACCGGGCTAGGATTCGAGTTACAGGAACAAGGGCCAAACCAACCACCCAAAATGGAATCGTCGAGCGAAAACACTTGACAACCTCCTAGAAGCAGCTTTTCTTGCCACCAGACCTTTCTCCATCAATTAGGAATCTGATGCCGTCACTAAACACATTCCTTAAATTGTAGCCATTCGTTGAGTGTTTTTATTTGTTTCTAATCCGCATATATATCACAATTGCCCTTGATTTTCTTGACTGTATATCTTTTAAATGTCAACATATACATGTGTGATTTAGTTTACGAAGATTTTTCAATGCCGAGAACATCGATCAGAGAGTAAAAAAGGCGTAAGGTTCACAATGGTGTAAAATTAAAAAGGGATATACCGGGCTAGGATTCGAGTTACAGAACAAGGGCAAAACCAACCACGCAAGAATAGAATCGTCGAGCGAAAACACTTGATAACCTCCAAAAAGCAGCTTTTCTTGCCACCAGACCTTTCTCCATCAACTAGGAATCTGATGCCGTCACTAAACACATTCCTTAAATTGTAGCCATTTCTTGAGTGTTTTTTTTTGTGTCTAATCCGCATATATATCACTATTTCTCTTGATTTTCTTGACTGTATATCTCTTAAATGTCAACTTATACACGTATGATTTAGTTTACGAAGATTTTTCATTGCCGAGAACCACGATCAGAGAGTAAAAAAGGCGTAAGGTTCACAATGTTGTAAAATTAAAATGGGATACACCTGGCTAGGATTCGAGTTAGATGAACAAGGGCCAAACCAACCACCCAAGAATGGAATCGTCGAGCAAAAACACTTGACAACTTCCTAGAAGCAGCTTTTCTTGCCACCAGACCTTTCTCCATCAATTAGGAATCTGATGCCGTCACTAAACACATTCCTTAAATTTTAGCCATTTGTTGAGTGTTTTTTGTGGTGTCTAATCCGCATATATATCACCATTGCCCTTAATTTTCTTGACTGTATATCTCTTAAATGTCAACATATACACGTATGATTTTGTTTACGAAGATTTTTCAATGCTGAAAACCTCGATCAGAGAGTAAAAAAGGCGTAAGGTTCACAATGGTGTAAAATTAAAATGGGAAATACCGGGCTAAGATTCGAGTTACAAGAACAAGGGCCAAACCAACCACCCAAGAATGGAATCGTCGAGCGAAAACACTTGTCAACCTCCTAGAAGCTGCTTTCCTTGCTACCAGACCTTTGTCCATCGATTAGGAATCTGATGCCGTCACTAAACACATTCCCTAAATTGTAGCCATTTGTTGAGTGTTTTCTTTTTGGTGTCTAATCCGCATACATATCACCATTGCCCTTGATTTTCTTGACTGTATAACTCTTAAATGTCAACATATAAACGTGCGATTTAGTTTACGATGGCATATACCGGGCTAGGATTTGAGTTACAGGAACAAGGGCGTAAGGTTCACAATGGTGTCAAATTAAAATGGCATATACCGGGCTAGGATTCGAGTTACAGGAACAAGGGCCAAACCAACCACCCAAGAATGAATCGTCGAGCGAAAACACTTGACAACCTCCTAGGAGCAGCTTTTCTTACCACAAGACCTTTCTCCATCTATTAGGAATCTGATGCCGTCACTAAACACATTCCTTAAATTGTAGCCATTTGTTAAGTGTTTTTTTTGTGTCTAATCCGCACATATATCACCATTGCCATTGATTTTTTTGAATGTATAACTCTTAAAAGTCAACATATAAACGTGTGATTTAGTTTACGAATATTTTTCAATGCCGAGAACCTCGATCAGAGAGTAAAAATGGCGTAAGGTTCACAATGGTGTCAAATTAAAATGGGATATACCGGGCTAGGATTCGAGTTATAGGAACAAGGGCCAAACCAACCACCCAAGAAAGAATCGTCGAGCGAAAACAGTTGACAACCTCCTAGAAGCAGCTTTTCTTAGCACAAGACCTTTCTCCATCAATTAGGAATCTGATGCCGTCACTAAACACATTCCTTAAATTGTAGCCATTTGTTGTGTGTTTTTTTTCTGTCTAATCCGCATACATATCACAATTGCCCTTGATTTTCTTGACTCTATAACTCTTAAATGTCAACATATAAACGTGTGATGTAGTTTACGAAGATTTTTCAATGCCAAGAACCTCGATCAGAGAGTAAAAAAGGCGTAAGGTTAACAATACTGTAAAATTAAAATGTGATATACCGGGCTAGGATTCGAGTTACAGGAACAAGGGTCAAACCAACCACCCAAGAATGGAATCGTCGAGCGAAAAAACTTGACAACCTCCTAGAATCAGCTTTTCTTGCCACCAGACCATTATCCATCAATTAGGAATCTGTTGCCGTCATTAAACACATTCCTTAAATTGTAGCCATTTGTTGACTGTTTTTTTGGTGTCTAATCCGCATATATATCACCATTGCCCTTGATTTTCTTGACTGAATATCTCTTAAATGTCAACATATACACGTGTGATTTAGTTTACAAAGATTTTTCAATGCCGAGAACCTCGATCAGAGAGTAAAAAAGGCGTAAGGTTCACAATGGTGTAAAGTTGAAATGGGATATACCGGGGCTAGGATTCGAGTTACAAGAACAAGGGCCAAACCAACCACCCAAGAATGGAATCGTCGAGCGAAAACACTTGACAACCTCCTAGAAGCAGCTTTTCTTGCCACCAGACCTTTCTCCATCAATTAGGAATCTGAAGCCGTCACTAAACACATTCCTTAAATTGTAGCCATTTGTTGAGTGTTTTTATTTGTTTTGAATCCGCATATATATCACCATTGCCCTTGATTTTCTTGACTGTATATCCTTTAAATGTCAACATATACACGTGTGATTTAGTTTACGAAGATTTTTCAATGCCGAGAACATCGATCAGAGAGTAAAAAAGGCGTAAGGTTCACAATGGTGTAAAATTAAAATGGGATATACCGGGCTAGGATTCGAGTTACAGAACAAGGGCAAAACCAACCACGCAAGAATAGAATCGTCGAGCGAAAACACTTGACAACCTCCAAAAAGCAGCTTTTCTTGCCACCAGACCTTTCTCCATCAACTAGGAATCTGATGCCGTCACTAAACACATTCCTTAAATTGTAGCCATTTGTTGAGTGTTTTTTTTGTGTCTAATCCGCATATATATCATTATTGCCCTTGATTTTCTTGACTGTATATCCCTTAAATGTCAACTTATACACGTGTGATTTAGTTTACGAAGATTTTTCAATGCCGAGAACCTCGATCAGAGAGTAAAAAAGGCGTAAGGTTCACAATGTTGTAAAATTAAAATGGGATACACCTGGCTAGGATTCGAGTTAGATGAACAAGGGCCAAACCAACCACCCAAGAATGGAATCGACGAGCGAAAACACTTGACAACCTCCTAGAAGCAGCTTTTCTTGCCACCAGACCTTTCTCCATCAATTAGGAATCTGATGCCGTCACTAAACACATTCCTTATATTTTAGCCATTTGTTGAGTGTTTTTTGTGGTGTCTAATCCGCATATATATCACCATTGCCCTTGATTTTCTTGATTGTATATCTCTTAAATGTCCACATATACACGTATGATTTTGTTTACGAAGATTTTTCAATGCTGAAAACCTCGATCAGAGAGTAAAAAAGGCGTAAGGTTCACAATGGTGTAAAATTAAAATGGGATATACCGGGGCTAGTATTCGAGTTACAAGAACAAGGGCCAAACCAACCACCCAAGAATGGAATCGTCGAGCGAAAACACTTATCAACCTCCTAGAAGCTGCTTTTCTTGCCACCAGACCATTCTCAATCAATTAGGAATCTGATGCCGTCACGAAACACATTCCTTAAATTGTAGCCATTTGTTGAGTGTTTTTTTTTCGGTCTAATCCGCATACATATCACCATTGCCCTTGATTTTCTTGACTGTATAACTCTTAAATGTCAACATATAAACGTGTGATTTAGTTTACGAAAATTTTTCAATGCCGAGAACCTCGATCTGAGAGTAAAAAAGGCGTAAGGTTCACAATGGGGTCAAATTAAAATGGGATATACCGGGCTAGGATTCGAGTTACAGGAACAAGGGCCAAACCAACCACCCAAGAAAGAATCGTCGAGCGAAAACACTTGACAACCTCCTAGGAGGAGCTTTTCTTACCACAAGACCTTTCTCCATCTATTAGGAATCTGATGCCGTCACTAAACACATTCCTTAAATTCAAGACATTTGTTGAGTGTTTTTTTGGTGTCTATTCCGCATATATATCACCATTGCCCTTGAATTTCTTGACTGAATATCTCTTAAATGTCAACATATACACGTGTGATTTTGTTTACGAAGATTTTTTCAACGCCGAGAACCTCGATCAGAGAGTAAAAAGGGCGTAAGGTTCACAATGGTGTAAAATTAAAACGGGATATACCGGGCTAGGATTCGAGTTACAGAACAAGGGCAAATCCAACCACGCAAGAATAGAATCGTCAAGCAAAAACACTTGACAACCTCCAAAAAGCAGCTTTTCTTGCCACCAGACCTTTCTCCATCAACTAGGAATCTGATGCCGTCACTAAACACATTCCTTAAATTGTAGCCATTTGTTGAGTGTTTTTTTTTTGTGTCTAATCCGCATATATATCACTATTGCCCTTGATTTTCTTGACTGTATATCCCTTAAATGTCAACTTATACACGTGTGATTTAGTTTACGAAGATTTTTCAATGCCGAGAACCTCGATCAGAGAGTAAAAAAGGCGTAAGGTTCACAATGTTGTAAAATTAAAATGGGATACACCTGGCTAGGATTCGAGTTAGATGAACAAGGGCCAAACCAACCACCCAAGAATGGAATCGACGAGCGAAAACACTTGACAACCTCCTAGAAGCAGCTTTTCTTGCCACCAGACCTTTCTCCATCAATTAGGAATCTGATGCCGTCACTAAACACATTCCTTAAATTTTAGCCATTTGTTGAGTGTTTTTTGTGGTGTCTAATCCGCATATATATCACCATTGCCCTTGATTTTCTTGATTGTATATCTCTTAAATGTCCACATATACACGTATGATTTTGTTTACGAAGATTTTTCAATGCTGAAAACCTCGATCAGAGAGTAAAAAAGGCGTAAGGTTCACAATGGTGTAAAATTAAAATGGGATATACCGGGGCTAGTATTCGAGTTACAAGAACAAGGGCCAAACCAACCACCCAAGAATGGAATCGTCGAGCGAAAACACTTATCAACCTCCTAGAAGCTGCTTTTCTTGCCACCAGACCTTTCTCAATCAATTAGGAATCTGATGCCGTCACGAAACACATTCCTTAAATTGTAGCCATTTGTTGAGTGTTTTTTTTTCGGTCTAATCCGCATACATATCACCATTGCCCTTGATTTTCTTGACTGTATAACTCTTAAATGTCAACATATAAACGTGTGATTTAGTTTACGAAAATTTTTCAATGCCGAGAACCTCGATCTGAGAGTAAAAAAGGCGTAAGGTTCACAATGGGGTCAAATTAAAATGGGATATACCGGGCTAGGATTCGAGTTACAGGAACAAGGGCCAAACCAACCACCCAAGAAAGAATCGTCGAGCGAAAACACTTGACAACCTCCTAGGAGGAGCTTTTCTTACCACAAGACCTTTCTCCATCTATTAGGAATCTGATGCCGTCACTAAACACATTCCTTAAATTCAAGACATTTGTTGAGTGTTTTTTTGGTGTCTATTCCGCATATATATCACCATTGCCCTTGAATTTCTTGACTGAATATCTCTTAAATGTCAACATATACACGTGTGATTTTGTTTACGAAGATTTTTCAACGCCGAGAACCTCGATCAGAGAGTAAAAAGGGCGTAAGGTTCACAATGGTGTAAAATTAAAACGGGATATACCGGGCTAGGATTCGAGTTACAGAACAAGGGCAAATCCAACCACGCATGAATAGAATCGTCAAGCAAAAACACTTGACAACCTCCAAAAAGCAGCTTTTCTTGCCACCAGACCTTTCTCCATCAACTAGGAATCTGATGCCGTCACTAAACACATTCCTTAAATTGTAGCCATTTGTTGAGTGTTTTTTTTTTGTGTCTAATCCGCATATATATCACTATTGCCCTTGATTTTCTTGACTGTATATCCCTTAAATGTCAACTTATACACGTGTGATTTAGTTTACGAAGATTTTTCAATGCCGAGAACCTCGATCAGAGAGTAAAAAAGGCGTAAGGTTCACAATGTTGTAAAATTAAAATGGGATACACCTGGCTAGGATTCGAGTTAGATGAACAAGGGCCAAACCAACCACCCAAGAATGGAATCGACGAGCGAAAACACTTGACAACCTCCTAGAAGCAGCTTTTCTTGCCACCAGACCTTTCTCCATCAATTAGGAATCTGATGCCGTCACTAAACACATTCCTTAAATTTTAGCCATTTGTTGAGTGTTTTTTGTGGTGTCTAATCCGCATATATATCACCATTGCCCTTGATTTTCTTGATTGTATATCTCTTAAATGTCCACATATACACGTATGATTTTGTTTACGAAGATTTTTCAATGCTGAAAACCTCGATCAGAGAGTAAAAAAGGCGTAAGGTTCACAATGGTGTAAAATTAAAATGGGATATACCGGGGCTAGTATTCGAGTTACAAGAACAAGGGCCAAACCAACCACCCAAGAATGGAATCGTCGAGCGAAAACACTTATCAACCTCCTAGAAGCTGCTTTTCTTGCCACCAGACCTTTCTCAATCAATTAGGAATCTGATGCCGTCACGAAACACATTCCTTAAATTGTAGCCATTTGTTGAGTGTTTTTTTTTCGGTCTAATCCGCATACATATCACCATTGCCCTTGATTTTCTTGACTGTATAACTCTTAAATGTCAACATATAAACGTGTGATTTAGTTTACGAAAATTTTTCAATGCCGAGAACCTCGATCTGAGAGTAAAAAAGGCGTAAGGTTCACAATGGGGTCAAATTAAAATGGGATATACCGGGCTAGGATTCGAGTTACAGGAACAAGGGCCAAACCAACCACCCAAGAAAGAATCGTCGAGCGAAAACACTTGACAACCTCCTAGGAGGAGCTTTTCTTACCACAAGACCTTTCTCCATCTATTAGGAATCTGATGCCGTCACTAAACACATTCCTTAAATTC
>JARYGA010007801.1:0-40993 GCA_030545235.1 Helianthus tuberosus | reverse complement strand
AGCAAAACTATTGGTGGCCCGGAATGAAAAGAGATGTGGTGAAGTATGTGGAAAAATGCTTGACATGATTACAAGTCAAGGCGGAGCATCAAAAACCATACGGTAAACTTCAACCGTTGGAAATTCTGGTTTGGAAATGGGAACAAATCACCATGGATTTGTTGACCAAATTGCCCAAAACTAACCGCGGGTTTGATGCTATATGGGTAGTCGTAGATAGATTGACGAAAAGCGCTCACTTCATTCCGATTCGTGAGACTTATACATCCGAGAAGATGTCGGAGGTGTACACCAATGAAATCATAGCACGTCATGGGGCACCGATATCCATTGTGTCAGACAGAGATACTCGGTTTACTTCGAATTTTTGGCATGAATTTCAAGAACAAATGGGAACTAAATTGTTCATTAGCACTGCTTACCATCCACAAACGGATGGGCAGAGTGAAAGAACAATACAAATGTTGGGAGATATGCTGCGGGCTTGCATTATTGACTTCGGGGGTAGTTGGGATGTCTATCTACCCTTGGTCGAATTTTCATATAACAATAGCTATCACGCGAGCATTAAGATGGCCCCGTATGAAATGTTATATGGCAAAAAATGTCGAACTCCGGTATGTTGGGGAGAAGTGGGTCCACGAGGGCTAGCACCTACTGATATAATCCGAACTACGAATGAGAAAATCAACATGGTCCGAGCTCACCTAAAAGCGGCTCAGGATCGACAAAAATCGTATGCGGATAAACGAAACAGGCCGATTGAATTTCTAGTGGGTGATAAAGTAATGCTGAAAGTATCGTCGTGGAAAGGAGTCATACGGTTCAGAAAAAGAGGGAAGTTGAGCCCAAGATTTATTGGGCCATTCAGAATCATCGAACGGGTTGGTAAGGTGGCATATCATCTCGAATTACCTGAGGAGTTGAGTGGGATTCATAGCACATTCCACGTGTCACATCTCCGAAAATGTTTAGCAGACGAAACTGCTCGTATCCACTACGATGATATCGAGGTGGATAGCAGTCTCAACTATGCCGTAAAACCAATTGCGATTTTAGATCGTAAAGAGAAGAGCTTGAGAAACAAGGTGATTAACCAAGTGAAGGTTAAATGGGAACACAGGAAGGGTGCAGATACCACATGGGAATCCGAAGAGGAAATGCAACGCCTCTACCCTACTTTATTTGGTACGTAATTCGGTTTCGGGGACGAAATCCTTTTTAAGGGGGGGTGGACTTGTAACATCCCGAAAAATATAAAACTTTATATTAGATTATAAAGTATAAATAAACAAGAATTTACTAACTAGGAATTTTTAACCTAGTTAGCTAATAGTCTAGAAATAACTTATAATAGGGTTAGAAATAGCCAAACTATAAGTTATACAAAAGATGAGGGGTTAATCTTGTAAAAACTGAAATTAGAATTTATTAAAACAAAATAAACAAAAACCAAACACACTATTAGTGTGTCTGGTCGATCAAATACGCAGGGAGCGACCCAGCTTTTCCAAAAACCCTAACAATCACAAATCTCAAAAATTGAAGGTGCAAATCTGGTCCAAAACGAAATCCGAGCTTAGAATTGTGATCCTCATCACAAGAGGATTACATGGTATTTAAAATTTGATGAAAACTCTCAACTTGAAATTCTCATGAAATTGGGAAAATCTGAAATTTATGGTTGCATGTGTGTTTTATGATGATTTAGGAACACTATAGTGTCTAAGGACAAACCCTAGACAAATACAAGTTGAAATCATGTGAAATTTTAGTAAAATCCATGAACACCATTGTAGGTGATTAGTGGGTTATGTAGAATTTAATAAACACTAGGAGATTGGGTGTTGTTCTAGTGTAATTTGACAATTGTGAGGTAACTTCAGAATTATAGAAGCTAACAATTGTGTAAAATGGTTGAATGATGTGAAATTAGGGCTAAGTGATAAGCTAGAGACTTGATATTTAATCATGTATAAATCTGCCCTTAAAGTGTTTGTGAAAATGCCTCAAAGAAGGCTTAAAACTGAAATTCAAAGTTTAAACGCATAATTATGATGTTTCGGTGTATTATGCGATATAAAGTTTTAAAAGAGTTCTAAACATGTCATAAATGAACTCTATAGGAACGGACACAGGAGCGTCAAGCGGACAAGCGGGTGGCAAACCACGTTTGAAAGGCCTACTTTGAAGGTATGTAACTTGAACCGTTACATTTGATGAATTGTTGTTAAACTATGCGTTGTTGATAAAAATTGTGTTGGTTGTAGCAATCATGTACATTACTTAAATCCGTAGGTTAAGAATTGGTTTGTAGTCATTTGGTAGTCATAAAAAATGGAGGATTTTCCGTAGATGGACCAAACGGGTCGAATAATGATACGTTGTAGTATTAATATTGTAAGTAGAAAGAAGTGGCGGAAATGGTCACAAGAGCACGAAGCCATAGGTTTGGTAATGAAGTGCCAGTGATAATAAGCCCCAGAGTTTGGGTAATAAGCGTCTTAGGTTTACTAGTTAAATGGTAGTAAAATGGTCAAGTTAGAATGGGTCGAATATTTGCATATGGACATATAGTCTTTCGGTCCGTAAACAAATTTTTCGGTATGAAATTTGTAATAGGCATGTCGGTAATGAATTTACAGACGCATAGGAAAAAGAATCACCTAAAATGGACTTACGAGTCAAAAGTTATGGCCAAATTAAGTTGGAACTTGATTAAATTTTGAGCTGGGAATCTGCAGCATCAAAGAAATAAACATTATGAGAAAATAGGGGCTAGGCGTGACGCGAGGGGCCTTGGCGTCACGCGACGCCCCCTTCCGGAATTTTTTTTTATTTTCTTGGTTGTTGACCCTTGGAACTTGTTTGTATCCATTTTAACTTGATCAAAACTAACATTTGTTATGGTTTTGATCTTAGGTGATGTTGGAAAGTAACCGGAAGATGATCGAGCTAGATTTTGAGGAACCGAACACTACTTACGAGCTTCCACAATGTTTTAAATCTTTAATAGACTATGTTTATGGGTTGAAAACAATTGTTAAACAACTTTTGAAATGTTTTAACTTAGTCGTTAGTTGACTAAGGTTTATGCTACTTATGAACTTCTCTTATGAAATCTATATTAATTAGCATCTTTTGTTAAAAATGGTATAAACTATTATTAAATTCAAGTAAAACTAGATGGGTGTTACAAGAAACTTGCTCGAATCTATACTGATTAGATTATATGCCATTATGGCATACCTCTTGACATAATCTCGGACCACGATGGTCGTTTTACTTCACGTCTTTGGAAAACCTTCCGATCCGCTATGGGTACTCACTTGAATCTTAGCAAGGCCTTTCATCCTCAAACGGATGGACAGACCGAGCGTACTATTCAGACCCTAGAGGATATGCTCCATTCTTGTGTCATCGACTTTGGTGGTAACTGAGATGTACATTTACCATTGATTGAGTTCTCGTACAACAACAGCTATCATTCCAGTATTCAGATGGCTCCTTTCAAAGCTCTGTATGGCCACAAGTGTCGATCTCCTCTCAGCTGGCATGAGATTGGTGACAAGTAGTTTACTGGCCCTGAAATAATCCAAGAGACAACGGATAAGATTCTTCAGATCCGTGATAACTTGATCAAGGCTAGGAGCAGACAATAGAGTTATGCTGATAGTAGGCGTAAGCCTTTGGAATTTGATGTTGGTGACCGAGTTCTTCACAAGGTATCTCCCTGGAAGGGAGTAGTTCGTTTTGGAAAGAAGGGAAAGCTCGCCCCTCGCTATGTGGGTCCTTTCAAAATACTCGAAAGGATTGGCAAAGTGGCGTACAGACTCGACTTGCCACAAGAGCTAAACAACGTACACCCGGTGTTCCTCGTATCTAATCTACGTAAATGCCTAGCCGACGAGGAACTTCAGGTTCCCCTTGAGGTCTTGCAAATAAATGAAGTTGTGCAATTTGTGGAGAAACCGGTTGAAATCATGGATCAAAACTGTCAAGCGTCTGAGGCGCAGCAAAATTCCCATTGTTAAGGTTCGATGGGAAGGAAAGCGTTGTGCCGAATTCACTTGGGAATTGAAAAGTGATACGAAGGCCAAGTATCCACAGCTCTTCGAGCAGTCTTCTTCTAAGATTTCAGGGACGAAATATCCTAAAGGAGGGGAGATTGTAAAGCCCAGCGTCCCCAAACTTTAGACTTTTGTTAGATTCAGTCCCTGAACTTTAGCTAATTGGCAAGTCTAGCCCTTGAACTATATGGTGTGTGATACTTTGTTATGTGGGTAAATCTATATGCTTGAATGTCTAAATCTATGTTTGGAATGTCTAATTCCATATGCTTGGAATGCCTAACCCTATATTTGGAGTGCCTAGACTATGTTGGAATGTCTAAATCTATGATGGAATGCCTAAATCTACGTTTGAAATATCTAAATCTATTTGGTGCTTGACTCTTTAGACTCGTGAAACTTGATTCTTGGATAAATGAGAGACTAGAGTCTTGTCACTGGCGGAATCTATTAATCTTGAAAATTTTGTGTTTATGATGTAATCTAGTTATTCTGTTACCAAATAATACGCAACGCTTGATCTTACACGCGAAAACAGGAACACGGGAAGGATGGATTGGCCAAAGTGGCACCCCGATCGGATGACCACCCGATCCATGCGCACAGATCCTTTTCACCCGCCTCCACACTATAAATAGGCCTGTCACATCACTTTATTCCCTGATGTGACAACCTTGTTCGTCCAGACGCACGCACACTACATTCTTCATTTTCCCATCGATTTCGGTACGTTTTAAGCTAGATCCTTGTACTTTCTTGATCTACACTTCATTCTCTACGTGATTCACCTTCGAAATCATACTTTTCACCGTGAAATCTCCCGGATCTGAGGTCTTAAGGGTGATGTCATCATGGTGGTTTGTACAAACTTCTATATGACGTCATTTCTAACAAGATCTAGCTTAGATCTAAGGAATTTCATACACTTTTTACACTAAATCTAAGTTAAATCTAGAATTTTTCATATAAAACTTAAGTTCTTCAGCTTTTCTTCAATCTCTTACTTTAAACGGTGAGATCCGGTTCTGAACGGACTGTAGGTTTGATTATTAGTCTAGAGTTGACTCAAGGATGGATTTCTACTGAAGAATGACGGCCAGAATATGGATTTTGACATAAATGTTATCGCGGAAAATAACTGATCAGACTGGGGTGGTTCCAACCCGATCAGAACGGCTAAGCGACGATGAGTTTACCATTGTCACAATGCATACCATGTCGTCATCGTTAAACTTAGAAAATTTTACAAGATGGTAAACGGAACAAGGGTCGCCCAATCGAACGGCAATCCGATCGGACAGCCGTCCGATCGGACAACCACCCGATCAGGTGACACTTGTCTCGTAGCCTTGAAACTTGAAACTTGAGACTCGGAACCCTTGATCAAATGGCAACCCGATCGGACAGCCATCCGATCGCGCAGCCACCCGATCAGAGGAACCAAAGCACTTAATACTTGGGCCTAGTGGCAACCCGATCGGATAGTAATCCGATCGGACAGCCACCCTATTCTCCTCACCTTGTGGATCTAGAACCAAGTGGCAACCCAATCGGATGGCCATCCGATCGGGCAGCCATCCATTCCTCACACACATGTCACCCGATCGACTGGTAATCCAATCGGATAGCCATCCGATCGGACAACCATCCGATCTAGTGACTGTTTCCCACATTTTACGCAATCTCGTTATTTCTGCTCGACTCTTATCTGCTGTAATCTAATCAGGCTAATTCTAAAAGAGCTCCATTTGATCCAATAACAGTCTATATTGTTAAGCAATCACTGTAAGTATACTCGATCTCTTTTTGGTTTAAACTTTGGGATGTAACATGTATTCTATAAACTACGAAACTTGATACTTTTGCAAGCTAAACTCTATCCTATGTGTATTTGAAAACTTGTGCATTCTAGTATTCTATTTTGTGCTATGTGACGTTTAATACAGGGTGTGTAGTTCCGCCTTAACAATAGTAGCGCTATAGGAGGTGCACCTCTCCCATTATTCTCGGGGGGGTATTGTTAGGAGGATTCTAGTTTACCTTGAGTCTTGGGTAAACACTAAAGCATCGGGATACTTGGGCTATCACTGCGTGGACTGCGACACTAGCACAGCTGAAACTATTTTTTTTATACTTACATTGTGGATATGAGTTGTTTTAATCTATTATTTTATTATCAAACTTGTATACTCGTCAATACTTTTGTATTGATATTTTAATACATGTTGCAGGCTGATAGGTTGCTATGGAACACATGGAAATCAATCTAGGAGATGCCTAGAAACGTCATGTGACAACCCTCAAATTTACATGTAACCGTACATTCTATTAATGTTAATTAAAGTACTTGATGACTGTGCTGAATCATTTAACTGCTCTCTGATTACTGTGTTATACTTACATGTACTTGTTAACATACTAGTAGTATACAGAAAAGTTACTAAATAGGTACACATTTACTGAACCAGGTTACTTAATTTCATATATGTTTGATAATGAATGTTAATTTTACTTTTGATGGAAAGAAGATGCAAAACTCAAGATCCTCATTGAAAACTATGGTACCGGAGGTGATTGGGTTGATCTCCCTCACAAATCTGTTAATTTTGTTTTTAGTTTTAAATACGAAATACAAAATCATTATTTTTATAAAGAATACGATATTCTTATGAATAAATTTTAACATTCGAGACATTGTGATGTAATTTTTTTCGGATTTTAGGTCTTGCTGGTCCGTTTTTATATTTCTATACAAAATCCCTAATCGTCTTTCACAACCGCAGACATCCGAACAGCAGCAGCCGAGTGAGACACAACTTGACAGAAATTGGGCAGGGAGTTAACCGCTCTCACATACATCGTCAACCGCTAATTGTTTTGTTATATGAATTACTTTTTGCAGCGGGTAACATTTCTAGGCAAAATACACATTCAGATATAAATTGTTTGTTTCGTTAAGGAGTCTAATATTCAGTGGCTTTTATTCAGTTTCGTTCTTGAGCATGTTTAGTGTATTTGTTATGTTCTTGATTCATTCCCAGGTTTAAGGGTTGCTTATTAGTCAGCTACCTTCCGCTAATTATATTGTGTTAAATATCTAATCATCTTGCTGCGTTACTATCTAAATAGGTAGAAAGAACCGTTACTGAAGCTGACAAGTTCACAAAAGAAGACAAGGAAAAAAGTGACGCCAGATTCAGTTGTTTACCAAACAGAGAAACAATTAAAGGTACTAGGAGACAAAGTTCCTTCATATGTGAAAGAAAAGCTGGAGGCCAAACTCGGTGAGCTCAAGGTGGCCATATCTAGCAGGTGAACACCAACCCTGGATGCACTCACCCAAGAGGTGATGCAGATGGGCCAGTCTCTCTACAACTAGCCTGGTACACCAGGGGCAGGCCAACCCCACCTGGTCCTGAGTTGTCGGAATCATCATCAGACAAGGGGCCAGAAGGTGACTTTATCGACGCAGATTTACCGACATCAAGTGAGTTTAGATTGAAGATTTTACTCCAAATAACGAGTCAAATGTTTTTTTTAATTAGAAGAGTATTTTACTACAAACAATGAGTAAGTTTACTTATGAATGGGTTGGTTTGGGTTGCGTTTTATGTCAAACAGGTGAAATATAAATTCTAATTGTAATAATATTTTTGTGGGTTTGTAAAAAAAATCTGATTTTGTTGATGGGTTGGGAATCTGTTTGGATATTTTGCATGTTCTGTAAAAAACAAGATTATTAAAGAAAAAAAAAATATATGGTTTGAGTGCAGGGCAAGAAAAGGAGATACAATTTGTATTGCACTTGCTGATGACACCTGTGAAGAACCAAAGATTAGGATGAGTAGGGTTGTCAGGTCAAATTTGAGGGTTAGACTTGGCGATGTGGTTTCATTGCATCAGTATGGGAAGCGCGTTCACATCCTTCCGATTGACGATACGATTGAAGGAGTTGCTGGGAATCTGTTTGATGCTTACTTGAAACGTATGTTTAGTTTATAAGCATGTACCTTACTACGGTGCTGTTTATCGTTTATGTTCTGACAGTTGGTTTTTTTTTTTTGATTTTGCAGCGTACTTTTTTGAAGCGTACCGCCTGGTGGGTGACTACTTTTTGGTAAAGGGAGGAATGAGAAGCGTTGAGTTTAAAGTTATCGAGACTGATCATACTGAGTACTGTGTGGTTGCACCCGATACCAAGATATTCTGTGAGGGTGAGCCTGTGAGAAGGGAAGATGAGGACCGGTTAGACGAGACTGGTTATGATGATGTTGGTGGTGTTCGCAAACAGATGACGCAAATCCATGAGTTAGTCAAACTCCCATTAAGGCATCCACAACTTTTCAAGTCTATTGGTGTTAAACCACCAAAGGGTATTCTGCTTTACGGGCCTCCCAGGTCTGGAAAGACTCTGATTGCCCGTGCTGTTGCTAATGAAACCGATGCTTTCTTTTTCTGCATTAACGGGCCATAGATCATGTCGAAAATGGCTGGGGTGAGGTTTCGTGTTGTTTTCTTGAATATTATTGTCATAAAACGACATCAGGTCGTTAATCATCTTCTGCCCGTCTTCAGGTACTCCAAGAACCGTTGGATCAAAAGAAGATAGTGCAGGTTCGACCATTAACGAACCACCAGCTTGCTTTGGCTGGACGAAGTTAAAGTTAGGAACCCCGACAAACTGAGCCGATGAGCCACGAGCTCTATTTGGGCAGTTCATCTGATGATTATCTCTCGAGGGTCGGTCCAGAAACCCATTAAGTGGTTGGTTATAAGGACAATTCAAGAACTCGCAAGTGTAGATCTTGTGCTCAACTACTTGGTTTGCCGGAGGGGTTTTCCTCTTTCTATCAGTCAACAACCCTAGATTTGGTTTGACATCTCCGACGTCAAAGTTGGGTTCCTGTTCATGTTGAACTACTTCAACATCATACTCACCAGAATCATCATTAACCGCAAACGAACCACTCCATCCTGATGACATAACCGGCGGACATAGTTCAGGGTAAAGTTCTCTGGCCAACACCTTCTCCTGGTTAATCACGGCTAGCCATGTTGCACTCTCCTTTGCAGTCATCTTATCCTGTAAACACAAGGTGGTTGACGACATAAAGAATACGCCGTACTGGTGAATAAACAACTGGGTGGCATTAGAAGAATGGAGTAAATTTGGTGACACAAATCTTGGTATGTAATGTTCTACTTGTCTGTTTAGTTTTGTTTTTTGGTTGGATGTTAGGTAGCATTGGCGCATACAATTGGTCATTTGTGTGATTTTATTGAAATGTTTTCGCTACTGAAGATGACATGAAAGTTATCTTCAAGTTATTTTAGCTTGTCACATTTTGTTGGTTAGTTACAAAATATAGATATATATAAAAGCTTATTATCATGAAAACTTGGTACAGAAATTGGTTAATGGGGAGAGAATTGTCAGTTGGATGTGCGTATATTTCGCTAGCAATGTGTAAGATAACACTGCTTTTGTACGTTTTTGCCAAGAGCTTGCCCAAAGCAAATAGAAAGAAGGATTTATGGCCATGAAAGGGTGTTAACGACCTTAAAAAAAGGCCCTTTTTGTCATCTCGTGTGGAGTTCATGCCTATGTGTGTGGTTTGAACAAAATATTTTCATCATAAGGTTTGGTATTTGTTTTCAGTTACTATAACGATTGGTAATATCCTGTTGGTATCTTACCACTTCAATACCAAACCAAGACCTTTACCTACCAAATGCATCTAAATATAATTCAAGTTCACTGCAATAATAAAGCTATTAGTAATCGTACGAGATTAAGAGAATAATATAACTTGTATGAGCGTTTGAATTAATATAAGTTAGTCAATGATCCTGTAAGCATAACTCCAGTTGTGTATTTCAATAATATGGTATTAATTTATTTTGGGGTGTCTTATTCCCACATACCCTATATCTTATTTTCACATCCCCTATTGTATACGGGCCGTATACAATTATACGGCTCGTATAGAATGTTTTTGAATAGGAAAATGCGCAGAGCATGTTTTTTTTGGTTTTATTATATACGGCCCGTATACAGTTATACGAGTCGTATACATGTGTATACGATTTGTAAAACGTATACGGCTCAATTGATTTATTTTTGTGGATTTTTTATGTTAGCACATGTATACGGGCCGTATAACTATATACGGGCCGTATATATTGGCGTTTTTTCAAGTATCACGTTTTATTCCCGTAAAAACACAATCATTCTAGGGTTTCTAAAACTCTTCATCACCTTTAACAATGTCGATAAACGTTGATCGGAACATGCCGCTTAAATCGGAGCACAGGTAGAGTAACGTTACCGATCAGTCCGTTGATGAAAACCTTAGCGATCGCAGAGATCTTCGTGTTGGTTATTTATCGATTCCGAGTAACTAGTAGAAGAACCTGCCACAAACAAGTTCTCCACAGTTTGTTATTCAGATCTCTGTTCGGTCATCTTTCCAAACTACAACACACGATACTTTTAATAAGCTGTCATAGTTGTCAAATTCGATTTCAACAAATCTTTTCATTTTCCTTCAATTTCTAAAACATTCTCTGTTACATGAAGACGTGTCGGGTTCTTCTACTAGTGGTATTTTACTGAAGTATTGAAGATTGAGGCGGGCATTGTTTAAATCTGAATATAACTAGATGTTACGTGTATCAGCGTTGTTTATCACTCTGTGTGAGCATTGGAAACCCGACAAACAGTCTTGACAACTGTGACATTTTATCTATCTATCTATGTGTGTCACATCCATCATGTTATTGCAATCGATATGATTAATTTTTTCAGATTTTTTTCTAATTAGCGTTGTTAACTACCAAAAGAATGCATACACAAATGGTTCTTCGTTGAGGAAACCAAACGTAGACGGAGATGATAGGCCTGGTAACCGGAAGAGAAATCAATTGTATTTTTTTAGTTGCTTCTCTTGTTAAGTTTCTGAACCAACCGAAATCCACAAATTCCAACAGTTTCTTCATAGATTTCGTCCGGTTTCCAAACTCTTTCACACAAAGTTAATATTCACTGTGGTGGATGCAAGCATAAAGTTAGAAAAAATACTCAAGTTGAACGGACGATGTGTATCAACAAATTGTGAGTGGGAATATGGCTATGAAGAATAGTATGGATAAACAATCACCGTATACGGGTTTTTCTGCTAGTTATTCGGAATGTTTCGAATCATCACAGAAGACGTGTCGGGTTCTACTGCTAGTAGTATGAGTCTGAGTCCATTGTGGTTCGTGAATGTTTCGAATCATCACGACAAGGATCGTTCTAATAGATTAAAGAGAATAACCCTTTTTTACCATTTTTTACCCATAGTATACGAGCCGTATAATAATATACGGCCCGTATACAACCATCGTATACATTGTATACGATCGGTAAAAATATTTTTTACCAATGGTATACGGCCGTATAAACCGTATACGACTCGTATACATATGGTAAAAAATGGTAAAATCCTCTTTAATCTATTAGAACGATCCAATAAACGAAGAAACCAAACGTAGACGGAGATGATAGGCCTGGTAACCGCAAGAGAAATCAATTGTCTCAAACACTACTAAACATCTGCTTTCAGAATCTGAATCTGAATGTTAACTTTTTAGTTACTTATCTTGTTAAGTTGTGTATTTACGAAGCTGACAAACACATTGGTATTTTCTCAAAATGTGCAAACTTGAAGAATCTCACATTAAAGGAGTTTGCAACAACGGGATCAGATGGTTTGAGTATCTTTCATCCTCGTTTGGCTAATCTCACACTCTTCTACATCTTTTAACCAGTTGTCCATCACTTAAGACCTTGAAAGATTTGTTGAAATCGAAGCATTCACGAACCACAATGGACTCAGACTCATGTTCAAGTAAGTGTCTAAAAATCTAAAAATTCAGGTTTACCTTGTAAATTTCTCAAAACAAACTCTCGTTTCTTCATCTTCATTTTCATTTGTTGAGAAACCATTATCTTGTCTTTCAGAAGAGTTTGTATTGAACCAAGAATACTACAAACATTATATACCTTGCAACGTATACAGGTGCAAGAGAATGGCGAGTTATTTTCAGTTATTTCTGTTGAATCACAAATTCCATTGTTTAAACCAGAATCAGGTTCTCAATACAAGGATCGTTCTAAGAGATTAAAGAGAATACACCATTTTTGTCTTTCAGAAGAGTGCTGTAATAGAGAAATCATCCTATGTCTTTTATCAACCGAAGAGGCAGCAAGGACAGATAATACTTCATTTGTCGAGAAACCATACTGTCAAGAAACTAACATCTTTTAATACTTCATTGCGTATGTGCTTGCGCTGTAGAAACCGGTGATGAATTTGTGTATCTAAATCAGGTTCTCTGCCTTAGATCGGTCATTCCTTGTGACACATGAACGTTGTATTCTTGTCTTTCAAGACAAGGATCGTTGGAAGGATTGTAGTAGCAGGACATTGGTACCACTGTGAAAATTGCATCAGGAGGGGAGAGAGTCTGATACAACACAATCCTGATAGAGAAAAAACATCAACAACCATTTTTTCTTTTCCTTCAATTTCGAGAATATTCTCCCCTGTGTATGTGCTTGTGCTGTAGAAACCGGTGATGAAAAGTTTCAACCAAAGGGAAATCCATGAAACGAAAGGGATTTCGAGCAGTTGGTATTGAACCAACAAAATCCGAATACTGAAAAACCGACATTCCTTCAAACATTCTAAACCCTACCTGGAAACAAACCAACAAAAGTCTGCTGGCAAGAATCTTTTTTCACATGGTATTGAACCAAGAATATGATACCTTCGAGATACTTCGTGTTAGTTTGATTTGAATTTTGAAAGTTGGATGTCCGTTATCTCAACCGAACGTTAATTGCTATTGTTTTAAATAACAACAGATAATGAACGGATTGTTGGTGGATAACGCAAACAAGTTCTCCACAGTTTGTTATTCAGATCTCTATTCGGTCATCTTTCCAAACTACAACACACGATAAGTTTAAACTTTATAGTGTGTGATTTGACCAGGAAATGATTGGAGGTGAAGGTTCAGTGCACGAAAAGTTTCTTACGAAATGTACGTGACAAAACAAATATGTTGGGAATTAAACGCATGTCCGTAATCCCGCGTTGATAGTTTCCGTTTTATTCAGACTCCTTACAACTCTAATCAAATGCCTCACCCTTCCTTTTATTCTATAAATATTAAATAAAGAATAACACCATGCCCGTAATCCCGCGTTGATAGCTTCCGTTTTATTACAGTCATACGACACGTTTTCTTGTTCTTCAATCTTTATTACTTGTTGATGTTTTATTTTGAGCACCTCACCACTCTAAAATATTTTAAAAATCAAAATTTCGTTCCATACGGGCCGTATAACAGTATACGGCCCGTATACACGTTCGTATATATTATATACGACCAGGCTAACTTATTTACACATGGTGTATACGGGCCGTATACTGTTATACGGCCCGTATAGAATAAAAACAACTTGACAAAGTCTGTGCCAAAGTCTGTGCCAGCAGACTTTGTCAGTTGTTTTTATTCTATACGGGCCGTATAACAGTCCGTATACACCATGTGTAAATAAGTTTTCCCATGTGTTAATATTAGGGCCCTTTATTTTTTATATTTATCAATATAAGAGAATAATTATTTGAATGAATTTGTATTTTAATTAATAAATTTAGTCATCGATCTTGTTCATAACCGATGAATCAAAATTGAATTAATTCAAACAAAGTTGGTTTTGAAATATCTTAATGGACTTTTTTAGTTTTGGTTAGTTTTAAATATGGCTTAAAATTGAATCGAGCCACTCTATGTACAACCCTAAAATCAACAACCAAAGTGTTGTGTTCATTACCACATCTTATAGACACCCAACAGAAAACCCTTATGAAACGCCTACGGCGGATGCATTGATGTCATTTCATTAATCTATGTTTTACGGTATATCTCAGTTTGAATCCACATAATGTAAGTGTTTGGCTATTTTTGTTACAAGAGCCGATATATAATATAGTAGTTCTAAGTGCCTTTTTAGTTCTAGGTGTCGTTGCATTTACATTTCTATTTAAATTTTTGTTAGAAATCGGCGTGTCTGGCTCAAAGCATGGTGAACCCCCTAGAGTATTGATAACTAACAGAAAACGAGTTCTAAGTTGTAAATTATCGGCGACGCCACGTACATAGCCCTAAACTCACCAACCTAAGTGATATGTTTCCCGCCGCATCGCGCGGGTAAACGACTAGTATATATATATATATAGGGGGCCGCTAGAATGAGAACCACGAGAACCGCGCCCCGCGGGTGGCCGTTGACCACGAAATTGTTTTTACACCTAGATCCGTATATTTTAAGACCGGGTGTAAATTTTGGGTTCAAACGGCGCGCCCGAGGGGGTAGTTTTTTACGCCCAAAGTTTGGTTAAAAAAAAAGAAAAATTTAAAAAACCCAAACTTTGGGCGTAAAAAACTACCCCCTCGGGCGCGCCGTTTGAACCCAAAATTTACACCCGGTCTTAAAATATACGGATCTAGGTGTAAAAAAAATTTCGTGGTCAACGGCCACCCGCGGGGCGCGGTTCTCGTGGTTCTCATAACTCGTGGTGGTTCTCATTCTAGCGGCTCCCTATATATATATATATATATATATATATATAGGGTAAGGTTCATGCGAGAACCACCTTTATTGCGAGAACCGCGAGAACCAATGTGAACACAACCTAAAATAGCTAAAAAAACCTAAAAAAACCAATGAAAAAATTATCCTCATTTAAAAATCATGGAGAAAATAAAGAGGAAAATGCTACATAGATATAGTTCAGTTAAATCCATCGACTCTTTCTCGTAGAGTCCAAATTCAGACGCATGAACAAATATAGAGTCTGTGTAGACTTTTTAGACACATATTCTTTTCTATTGGATTTCAGGGTGGGTCATCATAATTAAGAATCTATTTTTTAGTCGCTTGGGACAAATGTTACGTTCTAAAGTGAATGGATTTTTAGGTGTTATCTAAATTATTTTGGTAATTTTTGTTTGATCAATGTTTACTTTCGTCATTTTCCGTCCTTTTTATTTTTGTAACTTTTTTTTTCCAAAAAGTCAAACTCACTAAGGGACCATATACGATTGGCAAAATCAAAAAATAAAATATTTTTCCATGCACCTAAAGAAAACTAGAGGAGCAGAGGGGGTATGAATTTTTTTTAAATAGCTTTTATGACTAAACTCCAAATGACTTGTAACTTGGTGTATCAAGAAGTATATTAAGGTGTGTTTCTAAACAAGTGGTACGAGTTATAGCTCAGAAGAGGTATGATCCCAAATGGCGTGTGTAGCCATGCGCATGCTCGATCATACCCATGGCTATTGTCTAAACACTTGACTGATTTTTAGAGTTATCCTACATATGAGCATCCGCGGGTGTGCATCATGACAACTCACATAAAAGACAGGCAATACACTTGGCAGCACCATGCAGCTAACAACTTGTGGCAAACCCTGCAGTTACACCTTCCCACGATGGTGGAATAATACAGGGGACAACAAGTACGAAAGGACGAACACGTGGCAACAATCAGTCGTTGCCACACATTGCCACAAGATCTCCACTAACGGTTGATGGCAGGCCCGAGTGCCCGACAGAGGGTACACTTGGACCATAATAGGTGGCCAATCAGATTACATCACGTCACCCCCACCTTTGCGTAAGACGCTACCTATCTTGCTAGAGGGGACCAAGTGGATATTCTTTGACGATGACAACTGGTCTAAGGACCATCAGCCCTTAATCCTCCTTTCCAACGTCCGGCTATAAATACGAGACTCCTCAAAAGGTTTAAGGACCAACTCTCTTACTCTCACACACTTAAAACACACTCGTTTACTTTCTTTAAAAGAATACTTATTCTTATGCCGGAAGGTGGTTATAAGGAGAACCCCCACCTCTCATTGTAATGAGATTCACTATGTTCTTATTTTGCAGATCCATTCTCATAAGATCAAGAAGGGATTAAGGATTAACTACCAGACTATCACTCATAGAATTAGGTGCTGTTTGTTTTTTCTGCGGAAAAAGGTCTGCAGTCTGCGAACCGCATCTGCATGAGAAGAGGTGGACCAAATGTCTGTAGTCTGCAAGGAGAAGAGGGTTTGTTTTTTTTTATATATATAAAAACCTCTTCACACTCAACACACACACAAAAAACACACAGAACATCTCTGATCTCTCTCTGTGCCTCCCTCTACCACCACAACCACCGTCCACCTCCACCACCACAACCAACCACCACCACTTCAGCCACCACCCACCCCGTCGCAACCACCACCACCACCTAACGCTCACCACCACCATCTCCTCCTTCCTCCCCCACCAACCCCGTCGCAACCACCAAGCACCACTGCCACCACGAAGCCAAGCACCACCACTTCAGCCGCCGTCAACCACCTCCACCGAAACCCTAATTTCACCATCTTCAAGGGTTTCGATTTGGGGGTTTCTGAAGAGAGAGAGAGAGATCGAGGGAGGAGAGAGATCCAGAGAGAGAGAGTACGAGGAGAGAGAGAGAGACGGCGGTGTATACGGCGGCAGTGGTGGTGCGGCTGTGTCGATTTTGATGGTGGAGGTGATTGGGGGTGTCGGGTGGAGGAGATGGGTGAATGTGGGGGTGGCGATGGTGGCGGAGATATGGTGGTGGAGGTGGTGGCGGGGATGTGGGATGGAGGTGTGGAAGAAGAGGTAAAGGTATGTGCCAAGAAGAGGTAAAGGTCTGTGCCAAGAAGACTTGGGCCAATGTATGTGCCAAGAAGAGGTCTTGCATACCTTTTTTAATGAAAGGTCTGCGAGAAAACAAACAAGCTGCAGACATAAGTGGCCAGAAGTGCTTCTGGCAAAAAAACAAACACCACCTTAGTGTTCTTCAAGTTCCATAGTAGACATTATTGTAATATTTAGGATTAGATTTAGTGGGTATGTGAGTTTGCCATTCTAAATAAATAGATTTTATGATTCTATTTTTACAATAGCGTAAGTGAATACAAGACACAATTATAAATCGTAAGCAAGAATAGATTACACGTTCGCCTGAACATCAATTAGAGGTGTACAAATTGGTTTTTTTTAAAAACCGGTTCCGGTTATTAACCGAACCTGTTTTTTCATCCAAAACGAAAACCGGTTTTTTTATAACCGGTTTCGGTTACTAACCGGTTTTTCAAGTCCAAAACAATAACCTGTGTAACCGGTTGGGATCGGTTTTTAACCGGTTTTAAAAAACCGGTTTCGGTTATTAAGCGGTTTTTCAGATCAAGAATCCTAACCGGTTTACAACCGGCGGTTCGGTTCGGTTCTAAAACCGGTTATAAAAAAAACCGGTTTCAGTTTTTTTCCCGATTTCAGTTCTAAAACCGGTTTTTTTTACACCTCTACCATTGATACATTTACCTTTCATCTACTAATTGGTCTTCGACTAAAAATTTATTCACTAAAAACGTCCTAGTTTGTAAAAACCACTATCACAATATTTCACTAATAAGATAGTGACTGTTTTTCTTTTTTTATTTCATCAATCTTGCTAGTAATTAACTCGTCTTAGTAAACATCTCCTTAAGACTTACGTATGAAACTTGAATATATATTCATCTCAATAAAATAATTTACACATAAAACTTAGAATATATTCAAAACAGTAATAAGACTTAAGTATGAAACTAGAAGGTAGGTATCCTAATTTCCTTAATTATAATAGTATTCTCAACAATTCTTATCTTATAAGAATTTTCGTCACCCTTTGAATCTTTAAATATGACAATAAACATTATTGTTTTATGTGCATGTATAGTGTGTGTGTCAATTTATATAAGATAATGAAGTTTCATGAAAATGTAAACATGCCATACCTGTGCTCCACGTTTTTTCTCCTGATTGTGCACTATTTCATTTTAAGTGAATACAACATGCTAGTGTAACAGTAAATTACAAGTTTGGACGGTACAAGTAAATAAAAAACGTTACGTAATAAATTACTTAAATAGCCATTGGTGTCTTTTAATATCAATTTGATTTTTACTATTAATAATCGGAAAGCCCGATCTCAACAGGATATGTTGAACTATTAAATCAATATTTGTTCCGAAATCAAGTTTTGCTAACAGATTACAGATAAATAAGCAAGATTTGAGCCATATAGTGCCAATACACATACTAACAAAATGATGATACCTAATGTTTAAAGTGTTTCTCTTCTCATTTCACAATTTACCCTCCACTCAATCACTTGGTGACACACAACAATAGGTGTACGATTTGGTACTTGGTTTACGATTTAGTCAGGCTCGAGGCAACATGTCGTTTTGATGATTTTCAGTGGTGTATCAAGGACTATAAGACAACCAATAGTGGGGTTTTTTGGCGTTTTTCCCCCAAAAAACGTCCAAACACGCCCTTCAACCGCCCCCATGGGCGTTTTTCTTGAAAAAAGGGTTGGGCGTTCCAAATTAAACGCCGGGTAGAGAGTTGTTGGCCAATGAAATTTTTTTGATAGGTTTTTTATTTAAATTCAATTTCAATGTGTAATTATTGCAATGTGCATTTGTTTCACTCACCACTACACTCATTTTTAACTTTAAGCCTCTTTGCTGACTAGGAGCCATATGTCGCTTCATGCCCAAGTGTGGGGCATTTGTTTCACTCATCACTACGCATCTTGATATCCGTCAAACAAAAGTTTATTATGTAATATAATTAAAAATCGAATGAAAAGTAGCATACGTGTATCAAGATAAAGAATTGCAACGGGTATTAATATGAGGTTTACAACAAATATATCTTACTGTCAAGTTTGACGAGCAAATTCTTATGCGATTGAACTTTTAAAGAGTGTCGAGTTGTGTGAACAAAACACAAGTGGCGATTCTTTTATGTGATTTAAATCTAAGATCAAAGAATGTACTATCGACAATCTAAATTTGACAATATAGACACACATAGAGGTGCAACCCTAAACCGGGTTTCGAACCGAACTACCCAACCCGAACCCGGTTTGAACCTCATCTCTAGCCAACCCGGTTTGGACCTGTTTCAACCCATAGGGTATAGGACTCGGTTTGGGTATTTCAAAGACAAACCGGTTTCAACCCAACAGTTCATAATCTAGCCACTCAAACCGGTTGAACCCGATATCTCGAACCAGTCTAGATGCATTGAACTAGTACCCAATGGCTATTTAATTACTTTTTAACCGTTACAATACATTTAATGTCGATTTTTTGATCTTTTTCATCCCATATATTAGAATAAATATGCACTAAAGGTATTAGTTAAATCACAACACTAAAAAACACAAAAAATAAACGCTCCCAAAACGCTATGGAATCGAAAGCGAACATTAATATGTCAATATGGGTACGTTTAAGACACCCTGTAAAAATTTGGGAATTTTTGGAATAATTTAACCATTTTATTAAAATGTCCGAAAACAACCGGTTTTGAATATAAATGCTGAAAAGACATAAGTTGTGACTCGCGTGTCTAAATGTCGAGTATGCTATCTGTAAATGATCTAACATGTTATATATGTTATGTGCATTATCGTATGTTTGATTTTGAGTGGGGAATGGATGAGAAGTATATATGGGCATAAACAGTTAAAGTAATGCGTGCTATGTGATAGATACGTGTAGGAACTTTGTGCTCTATTTAAAAATCACTAAATGACTAACTGGTAAATCATACTAGGACGTGATCGACCGACCTTGACTGTTAGCTACTTTTGAGAGTTAAACCGAGCAACCGAGGTGAGTTCACACTCCTAAGGCATGGGATTCCCGGTGGGTTGGGAATGGGATTGAATAACTACCCGTACTATCATTACTATTAAATTACTTTTCACCGTCCTCGGATTGAAGGGCACGTACGTAAAACCTACGTACACTCACACTCGCTACGGTCCTTGGATCAAGAAGGGCACGTACAAACACGACTTGTCGACACATGGGAAGCCCCCACTAATCTTCGCACGCATGTTTGGGAAACCGCGATACGACCACTAATCATCGCACACATGTTTGGGAAACCGCGATACGGCCACTAATCATCGCACACATGTTTTGGAAACCGTGATCCGGCCACTAATCATCGCAAACATGTTTGGGAAACCGCGATACAGATAACTAAGATACTTGGTTTACGAAATGAACAAATGATTCACGAACACTATAACTAAACAACCAACTGTGAATTCACTCAACTTTGTTGTTGACTCGTTGTTACATGCCTTGCAGGTCGTTAGGTATCTATGGAGCTTGCATCGGAGTGGGAAGATTCGTTGTGGGACATGGACAACTGTGTACCATGCTAAACATTTGAAACGTTTAAACTTTTGATTTGGTTATAAACTTTATGCTTCCGCTTGTAACTTAAACTATGTTTTGTTTAGACACCAATTGTATTGTGTTGGATTTTACAAACTACTTACATGCTTGTTCAATATGATTGGTGGCTTGATCCTGGTCACGTCACGCCTCCAAGCGGTGGTACTCCTGATGCGTGTGAAGTGTCGTATATATTAGGTGTATATTTTAAGCCATTTTTAACACTTATTTTAGCCAAGTTTTAAATTTATAAAACACGATATTTCACTAACACTAAACACACATATGGGCAAGTGCACCCATCGTTGAGCGTAGTATAGTGTTGGTAAGATACCGAGGTCGTCCAAGGACACAAGAGCTTTTAGTACCGGTTTATCCTCAACGTCTAATCAAAATAAAAGTTTAGAAAAATGTTTTAAGCTAAGAAAAATAAAAACTAACTAAAATGCTGAAAAATAAAAATAAAAGAAAAACAGATAGACAAGATGAATCACTTGGTTCCGACTCGTATCTAGTATAACCTTTGATTATTTCCGCACTTTTGCACATAATTAAGAGATTATCTTAATTATTGTAGTAGGCCCCTCTTTTGAAGGTGACGTTACCCTCACCCCAGTAGTTTGAGTCTGCAAGGATACAATCCTAAAAGGGTGGATTATTGGAAGATAATGAATTAAGTTATTAATGCAGTATTGTGGTAGGCCCCGCTTTTGGCGGTGACGTTACCCTCGGCTAAGTAGTCTGAGTCAGCAGGGATACAGTCCTAAATAGCCGGGTTATAGTATTAATAGTAGTTAACTTATGAGGGGGTCAAAGAGTTTAGACCCCCGCCATCCAATACCGTGAAGTATTGAAGGAGGTCCTACTAAATTTGACCCAGATCCATTGCAGGACCTCTAAACGCTGAACAATGGCAAGACCTTTACCAAACCGTTCCCTTAACCCCCGACCAGGTAGCCAACATACCTCCATATAGACCGTGGAGATATGAATGGTGAAAATCCTTTATTTTATATAGACAGTAAAATAATGCCAAAACACCACGGATAAACGATAAGGAAAGATCACCTTCAACATAAGTAACTAGTTATTAAAGTCATTAATACAAAACCAAATAAAAAGTGCAAAAGATTAGAAATAAAAAGTATTATACTAGACACTTTGTCTTCACCAAGTGATGTAAGAGACTTAGGCAAACATGGCCTTGATTGTCAAGAACTCTTACGATCAATCTTGGATCCCGAGACGACTCACACACTCTTCGATGGACAATGGATGATGGTGGTGGATGATGGTGTTGTGATGGTGGTGGGTGGTGGATGAAGTGTGAGAGAGGTGGTGTGCCAAGGGATGAGTTGAAATGAATCCAAGCACTCCTATTTATAGGCTGAACAGAGAGCTGGGCACGGCCCCGTGTCCGCTGGGCACGGCCCCGTGCCCGTCTGACACTCTCTCTCCTCATTAATTGTAATTCGCAATTACAATTAATGCGCCTGCTGTACTTTCGACACGCCCCCGTGTCCGCTGGGCACGGCCCGTGGTGGGCAATAGAAGCTTCTATAGGTTTGTCTTTTCTGTTGCTTCTTGGGCACGGCCCCGTGCTGGCTGAGCACGGGGCGTGTTCAGTCTTCTGACTTCTCTATTTTGCTTTGGAAGGTGCCGTTGAGGGGTCGGGCAGTCCACTAATGTTCCTTTCCTTGTATTTATGTTGGAATTAGCTGTCTTTTTGCTTCTTTTGTGTTTTTGAGCTCATTTAATCCTGAAAATACAAAAGGAAGACAAAAACACTCTTTTTCCAATATTAGTACTTAAAAAGGGTTAGTTTTATGCCTCATTTGATGTAATTTATATGTTGCATTTTACACACATCAACTCCGCATGGTGGATTTTGGGGGTGTGACAGATTGGTATCAGAGCCATTAGTTATAGTGAACTTGGTTTTAATACGGGGAAAAAGCTTTTGTTAAAACCAGACTATAACCTGTACAGTGCTCAACGATCCACAACGACGCTTCGCTCCACGTGCAAGACTCGAGATTATAGATAATATGGTTTATGTTTGTATTACCTACCTGCTAGTAGCACATTTAATCATAGTATGCATTAGCTAGTGTAATAACTACTATTTGAACCTTGTGTGCTTACTCTCTTCTGTCATCCCACACTTACGCACCTTGCGACACCTTCTTACGTGTGTTCCTTCTATATGAAGATCATGAGTGGACGTCTCGACATGACCCAGGGTCAGCTGACGACCTTGATTAACGAACGGATTGCTGAAGCCTTAGCAACCCAAACAGGGAGTCAACCCATGCACCTTCAAACACGCATGGGCACCTTCAAGGCGTTCCTGGAATGCAAACCTCCCACTTTCGACGGCACTGAAGGGACAATCGGCCTTCTACACTGGATCCGAAGAATCGAATTTACATTCGAAGAAAGTGAAAGCCCTACCAACAAACGAGTGGAGTACGCTACTGGCATGTTGCAAGGGAAAGCGTATTCTTGGTGGAACGCACAGGTTCAGATGCTCGGGTTGGCAGACGCAAATGCCACCCTTCCGAGCGACTTCAAGGATTGGATTAAGGAAGAGTTCTGCCACCTGGATGACATACTGAAACTTGAGATAGAGTATTATGGTTTGGAGATGGAAGGATCAGAGATCGAGGCATACACAAAGAGGTCCAACGACTTGGCTGCCTTATGTCCTAACATGTCACAACCCATATCTAGGCGAATCAAGCTATACCTCAGAGGCTTAGTCCCGGAAATCCAAGGGTCTGTAAGTACGGCCAACCTTCCCACAATCCAGCAAGTCATTCGTTTGGCACACCAGCTCACCGATCAGGCAGTGGAAGAGGGCAAGCTGCCCAAGCGTATTAACGCTACTACTACTGATGCTCCCAGTAATAACAAGCGCAAGTGGGATGGAAATTCGGGTGAGGGTTCTACTCCAGTTCAGTCCCAGCAGTGAAAGACAGATGAACACAGGAACCCCAGTCAGCAGCCTTTTGGAAACCAAGGTCAGGGTAGATACAGGGGAAATCACCCAAAGTGCAATCGATGTAGTTTGCACCACAGCAGGCCGTGCAACAAGGGTCGTTGTCAGAGATGTAGCAAGTTGGGACATGAAGCCAAAGATTGCCGAAGCTTACGTCCTGCGAAGCAGAACCGACAATAGCGGCCACAAACTCCCCAAAACCAACAGCAACACCAGCAAGGTAATAAGGGATGCTTCCAGTGCGGTGCTGAGGGTCACTTCAAGAGGCACTGTCCTCAGCTGAATCAGAATCAGAACAACAACCAAGGAAATGAGAACAACAATGGAGGCAAAAACGGGGGTAACAATAACGGCAAAGGCCGCACCTTCGTGATTGGTCAGGCTGACGCAAGGAACGATCCCAACGTTGTGATGGGTAAGTTTCTTCTAAATGATTTCTTTGTTACTGTTTTATTCGATTCGGGTGCCGATACTAGTTATGTGTCCTTAAAAGTTAGTCAAATGCTTAAGCGCACCCCAACACTTTTGACCGCCAAACACACGGTAGAGCTAGCAAACGGTAAAAGTCTCGAGGCCACACACATAGTTAAAGGTTGTAACCTCGTCTTAGCTGGTCAGCCTTTCTCTATCGATCTCATCCCTATCATACTTGGTAGTATCGACGTCGTTATTGGGATGGATTGGCTATCTCATCATCAAGCGGAGATTGTTTGCAAGGAGAAAATCGTCCGCATTCCTCGTTCTGGTGAAGAACCTCTGGTGATTCATAGCGACAAGAGTGGTGCAATTGTAGGAATTATCTCTTTCCTTAAAGGCCCAGAAGTGTTTGCATAAGGGCCACACTGCCATTCTAGCGCTCGTTACTGACACATCAACGGAAGAGATGAAAATTTAAGACATTCCTACATGCGCGATTTTCCTGAGGTATTTCCTGAAAAATTACCTGGTCTTCCACCACATCGACGAGTCGAATTCCAAATCGAGCTAGCTCCTGTAGCAGCGCCCATAGCTCAAGCACCTCATCGCTTAGCCCCAACCTGTCACACCCCCAAAATCCACCTGCGGAATACCACCGCTTGGAGGCGTGACTGACCAGGATCTGGCCACCAATCATATTGAACATGCACGTTAAAAGATAAGAAAGTTTAACCAATACAATTGGTGTCCAAGCATAACATAGTTAAGTTGCAGGCGGAAGCATAAGTCTTAAATCAAAACATAAGTTAAATTGTTCCAAAGTTTAACATGGCACACAGTCGTTCATGTCCCACAACGATCCTCCTCCATGCAAGCTCCAGCTAAGAACCTAAGGACCTGCAAAGCATGTAGTAACGAGTCAACAACAAGTTGAGTGAGTTCACGGTTGGGTGTTCGTTTTAAGTTGTTTCGAAAACAGTTTCCTTTATCTGGCATCCTGCCGTGGGGGTTACCCCATAGTTGAAAACGTGACTTGTTTGTTCCCGGTTACTCTAGCTATCCAGCCGTGGGGGCTACCCCGTGTTAGTTATCTGGCATTTCGGCCGTGGGGGCTACCCCGTGTTAGTTATCTGGCATTTCGGCCGTGGGGGCTACCCCATGTATATACTAGACTCGTTACCATATCGACTGCTGACTGTAGTCATGTTTATGTGCCCTGAAACTGTCAATGTCTATCATCATTGACGTGCCCCAGATCCATTAGTTCACGCCCGTCCTCTGCGGCACGGTGTGAGGTTTGTCAGACCTAAATAGCGCTATCTAACTAATGACCCGCTCGCCATAGGCCCGGCGATTAAGTCGATATAAAAAGGAGGGACTTCGTGATAGAGTTTTAGTCTAGTACGAGTTATCTTTCCACAAGGACGAGGAATTGCATTCCTGAACTGATATTGTCCTACCCAAGGAGGACGAGGAACCCATGTTCCTTAACCCCAATTCCCGACCCCTGGGAATCCCATGCTTTGTAAAGGGTGTGAACTCACCTTGGTTTGCTCGGTAGATACACAGAAAAGTCAATCAAGCAATATTGGGGCCAACCACGTCCTAACATAGTAGTATCATATAAGTCAGGTTCGTATCCAAGTTGTGCACGTATGTTCTACACGTATTGTACTCAAGTAATAATCATGGCATACATGTATGAACATGGCAGTTTGAAACAATGCCTACGGATTTCACAGTAGCATATAAATAAACAAAGCCCAAGGTCCGGCCCATCAACTAAGCCCGTAATCATGCAAGTCCAATTCAGCGTATACATGTAGTTGGTCTCGAGTCGAGACTGTGCGGTCTCGAGTTGTGCTTATGTGTTCTCGAGTCGCAAACGTGAAGGTCTCGGGTCATGTCTCGAGTCGCAACCGGACTCCCCGTTCTCGAGTCATGATGTGTGTGTTGATGAAGTATGGTCTCGAGTCGAGACTATAGTTTCTCGACTCGCAACTAGTGTCGAAATTGGGGGTCTCGAGCTATCATGTTTCTGGTCTCGAGTCGAGACTGAAGTTCTCGGCTGGGGACATGTGCTGAATTCCACATTGTACTAGACCAATGGGATTTCACTGTTGTGATTTTATGTACTAACCAATGAGGTCCTATAAACATGTCTAATTGTCTAACAATTAACCAAAATGGATCAAACATGACAATTTCAAAAATCCATAGCACATTCAACAAGTTCTTCACATATTCATCATGTTCTTCACTTTAGGGTTTTTAGCATAAATCTCTATGAACTTTAACATGATCATGACATGAACAACAATCAAACACTCCAACAACTAATCCGAATAATATGAGCGTAAGAGTAAATAATTCGAATAATATGAACATTATACAAGCCGATTCCATGAACATCAACCATTTATGGTTTAAACCACATTCAATCACAAAAATATCATTAACTCATCATGAAATCAATCCGGAATCAAAGTAGGATAGCTTATTAACATCATCATGCATAAACTTAACAAACCAACATATCATCAAGTCACACAAGATACATCATCATCAACCAAAATATCACATCATCATCATCAACAACAACCGAAATATAAACACAATGGGATCACTAACCGGTTCGAGAAGTAGTGGTGAAAGATGAAGCTTTTCTTGGTGAGCACAAGCTAGTCCGAGAACCCTCTTGTGGTCGGCCGGTTTGAATCCGAGAATGAAGGAGAGGAAATGTTGTGGTTTAGGGTTTTAGTGAGGGAGAGTGGAGAGTGTGTGTGTTAGAGGAGTATGAGTGTTGTTTGCCCAAAAATGCCAAGTGTGGCTATCACTAAGGTTATATACTTGTTCCCCCATTGTGCACCCTAATGGGTTCTCGAATAGCCTAAAGGGTGTGTGGCCCAACCGGCCCACATGTTGCATTGTTCACTTGAGACCACATGGTCTCGAGTCGGGTTCTCGGCTCACTTAAACCTATCACATACTATCCACACGAGTATACATATAAACGTAACACATAGTCACATAAAGGTTCACTTATCATTAATCACACAAGTTAACTAATCACATAACATTCAAGCAAGTAACATCGAGATATAACGAAAGGTTCTAAATTTCGAGTTGTCACATCATCCCCAAGTTGAAGGAAATTTCGTCCCGAAATTTGGTAGGCACTCACTGAGGAAGCTAGTTAAGTTGTATGTTGTTCTCGGTTTTCCTGGGGTGTCACATCCACCCCCCGTTGATCTGGAATTTCGTCCCGAAATTCCGTAGCTTCGGCCTCAGTAGTGGGCGTACTGTTTGCGAACAGTTGGGGATACTTTTGTTTCATCCGATCTTCGCGCTCCCAGGTGAACTCTGGGCCGCGACGTGAGTTCCAACGAACTCGAACGAGAGGTATTCTAGTGCTCTTGAGGACCTTAACATCCCGGTCCGTGATTTCGACTGGTTCCTCGACGAATCGCAACTGCTCGTCGATAGTGAGTTCCTTCAGAGGAACTACGTGGGTCTCATCTGACAGACACTTCTTCAGATTCGACACGTGAAAAACGTTGTGAACCGCACCGAGTTCTGCTGGTAAGTTCAATCTGTAGGCCACCCTGCCTATTTTCTCAATGACTTCGAAAGTTCCAACGTATCGTGGGTTAAGTTTACCTCGTTTACCAAAACGAACCACACCCTTCCAGGGTGAAACTTTGAGTAGTACCCGCTCCCCAACCTGGAGCTCTAGTGGTTTCCTGCCCTTATCGGCGTAAACCTTCTGACGGTCACGAGCTGCCGCCATGCGTTTTCGTATTTGAGCAATTTGTTCGGTTGTGTCTACCACATGTTCTGGACCAGTGATCTGACTATCTCCCACATCTGCCCAGCAAAGAGGTGACCGGCATTTACGTCCGTACAATGCCTCAAACGGAGCAGCTTTAATGCTGGTGTGGTAGCTGTTATTGTACGAGAATTCCACAAGTGGCAGATGCTTTTCCCAGCGGTTGCCAAAGTCGATTACACATGCATGAAGCATGTCTTCTAGGGTTTGAATAGTGCGCTCGGACTGCCCGTCCGTCTGAGGGTGATACGCTGTGCTCATGTCTAATCGTGAGCCGAAGGATTTGTGCATTGCTTGCCACAGCTCTGAAGTAAAACGTGCATCTCGATCTGAGATAATAGAGGTGGGCACCCCGTGCCTCGAAACAACTTCCTTGAGGTATATTTCTGCGAGAGTGGAGAACTTATCCGTCTCCTTGATAGCCAAGAAGTGTGCAGATTTTGTGAGTCGATCCACGATCACCCAAATAGTATCGTTCCCGCGCTGGGATCTAGGTAGGCCAGTAACAAAATCCATGGAAATTTGCTCTCATTTCCATTGTGGTATCTCTGGTTGTTGGAGTAGGCCTGATGGTTTCTGGTATTCAGACTTGACTCTCGCACAAGTCAAACACTTGCTGACGTAGGTCGCTATGTGGGCCTTCATGCTAGGCCACCAATATGTAGTTTTGATGTCGTGGTACGTTTTATCCGAACCAGGGTGTACCGAGTAGCGAGACTTGTGTGCTTCATCCATCACAAGCTCTCGTAGGTCGCCATAGAGTGGGACCCAAACGCGTCCCGTTACGTAGTAAGCACCGTCTTCCTTTTGTTCTAAGCGTTGCCTTGACCCGCGTAAGGCTTCAGCCCTGACGTTTTCTGGTTTCAGTGCTTCTATCTGAGCAGCTCGTATTTGGGAAGGAAGGCTAGAATGGATCGTGAGTTGTAAAGCTCGCACGCGCTTAGGCGCAGTATCCTTTCGACTGAGGGCGTCAGCCACAACATTGGCCTTGCCCGGGTGATACCTGATTGAGCACTCGTAGTCATTCAGTAGCTCGACCCATCGTCGTTGTCGCATATTCAGTTCCTTCTGCTTGAAGATATGCTCGAGGCTCCTGTGGTCGGTGTAGATGGCGCACTTAGTACCGTACAGGTAGTGCCGCCATAACTTAAGTGCAAAAACAACAGCTCCCAGCTCTAAGTCATGCGTAGTGTAATTCTTTTGTGAACCTTAAGTTGGCGTGAGGCGTAGGCTATAACTTTATCTCGTTGCATCAACACGCAACCAAGACCCTGAATTGATGCGTCGCAGTAAACCACAAAGTCGTCTGTGCCCTTTGGCAAGGAAGGGATAGGTGCGCTACAAAGTCTATCCTTTAGGTGCTGAAATGCCAACTCCTGTGCGTTACCCCAGCGATAAACAACGCCCTTCTGCGTTAGTGAGGTGAGAGGCTGTGCAATCTTAGAAAAATCCTTTATGAATCTCCGGTAGTATCCCGCCAAACCCAAGAATTGGCGAATTTCCTTTGGTGTACGAGGTGCAGGCCAGTTCTTAATCGAGTCTACCTTGGATGGATCAACATGAATCCCATCCTTGTTTACCACATGGCCTAAGAAATGGACTTCACGAAGCCAGAAGTCGCATTTCGAGAACTTTGCATAAAGTTGTTCTGTTCGAAGGAGTTCCAAAATAAGTCGCAGATGTTGCTCGTGTTCCTCCTGACTCTTAGAATAGATCAGGATGTCGTCGATGAAGACTATAACGAACTTGTCCAGGTAGGGCTTGCACACTCGATTCATCAAGTCCATGAAAACCGCAGGTGCGTTCGTCAGCCCAAAAGGCATGACCAAAAACTCATAGTGCCCGTAACGTGTTCTAAAAGCTGTTTTGGAGACGTCCTCTTCTCGGACTCTCAGTTGGTGATATCCCGATCTCAAGTCAATCTTTGAATAGTAGCTCGACCCTTGCAGCTGGTCGAACAAGTCGTCAATACGCGGTAGAGGGTAGCGGTTCTTCACTGTCACCTTGTTGAGTTCCCGGTAGTCGATGCACATCCTGAAGGTACCGTCCTTCTTTTTCACGAATAGCACTGGAGCTCCCAAGGGCGATGAGCTAGGACGAATAAAACCCTTATCCAAGAGCTCTTGTAGTTGCGTAGAGAGTTCTTCCAACTCTGATGGAGCTAAACGATAAGGTGCACGAGCTATAGGCGCAGCTCCAGGAGCTAGTTCGATCTGAAACTCGACTTGGCGATGAGGCGGAAGACCAGGTAATTCCTCAGGAAATACCTCTGGATAATCGCGTACAACTGGAAAATCTTCTAGCTTCTTCTCTTTTTCTGAGGTTTCAGTAACGAGAGCCAAAATGGCAGTGTGGCCCTTTCGCAAGCACTTTTGGGCCTTAAGGAGAGAAATGACGTTCTCAACAGCACTCCTCTTGTCGCCATGAATCATGAGAGGTTCACTACCGGAGCCTGGAATACGGACAATCTTTTCATTGCAAAGAATCTCTGCTCGGTGTTGGGATAACCAATCCATCCCAATGACAACGTCGAAACTACCCAAGACGATAGGAATAAGGTCGATAGAGAAGGTCTGGTCAGCGAGAATAAGTTTACAACCCTTGACTACGTGTGTGGCTTCTAAACTCTTACCGTTTGCTAGCTCTACAGTGTGCTTGTTGTTCAAAGGTGTTGGAATACGCTTAAGCATTTGGCTAACTTCTAGTGACATGTAGCTAGTATCGGCACCCGAGTCAAATAATACTGAAACATAAAAGTCGTCGAGAAGGAACTTACCCGCCACAACATTGGGGTCATTCCTTGCTTCACCTTGGCCGATCACGAACGCCCGCCCCCTGGCGCCATTGTTGTTGTTCCCATTGTTACCATTCCCCTGATTGTTGTTATTGTTGTTGTTGTTGTTCTGGTTCCTGTTCAGTTGGGGACAATCTCTCTTGAAGTGGCCCTCAGCTCCACACTGAAAGCACCCTTTGTTATCACCTTGCTGTTGCTGCTGGCGTTGATTCTGTTGAGCTTGCTGACGATTCTGATTGGCGGGGTATAAGCTCCTGCAATCCTTTGCAGCGTGACCAGGCTTGTTGCACCGATGACAGTTGCCCCTGGTGCATGGCCCGCTGTGGTGCAGGCTGCAGCGATTGCATTTGGGGTGATTTCCTTTGTACCCACCATGGCTTTGACCACCAGACGATTGCTGATTAGGGCTCTTGTAGTCATCAGTCTTTCTCTGCTGAGACTGGGACTGAACAGAAGTCGAACCCTTACTTGAAGTTCCATCCCATTTCCGTTTGTTGTCACTAGAGGTACTAGAAGTAGTTGCAGCACCTATGCGTTTTGGTAACTTGTTCTGCTCCACCGCCTGATCCGTGAGACGGTGAGCCAACTGAACAGCTTGCTGGTAGGTGGCGAGGTTCGCTGAAGTCACATGACTTTGGATTTCTGGCACTAAACCCTGAAGAAATAGTTCGATGCGTTTGATGGGAGGGTCCCATAGTAGGACACAGAATTGCCAGTTCGTTTGACCTTTTCACATAAGCTTCAATTTCCGACCCCGTCATCTTGAGGTTGAAGAATTCCACCTCTAGTTTGTGAATCTCATCCCGACTGCAGTATTCTTCCTTGATCATTTCCTTAAAATTCTCCCATGGGGTGGCGTTGGCAGCAACCAACCCCAGCATTTGGACTTGAGCGTTCCACCATGTGAGAGCTAAACCCTCGAGAGTACCGGTAGCATACTTCACTCTGCGCGCCTCAGGGCATTCACACATTTCGAACACAGACTCTAGTTTCTCAAACCAGTGGAGGAGACCTACCGCTCCTTCGGTGCCGCTAAAAGTAGTTGGTCGGCAGTCCATGAAAGTCTTAAAAGTGCACACGGGTGGCTGAGCATGTTGACCTATTGTGGGTGAAAGAAAAGACAGAGTTTAACACAAAGGTTGGTTCACGAGAGTAGGGTTCTAAAGATCCTAGAATGAGTTCGGACTGCAGGATATACCTCCTGCGTGTGCAGCTGCAAGTGCTGCGGCAACTCGTTCGTTGATCAGAGCCGTCAACTGGGCTTGTGTCAGGTTAACGCGTCCAGACATGATCTTCATATCAAGAAGAACGTGAGTGAGAGGGGTTCGCGAAAGTACGACGATAAAATAGAGTAAGCACGCACGTGTTCAAGCAACAGTAGTTATACTAACCAAGCATACCATAAGCAATGTATTATGTAACTAACAAGTAGGCAATATATACACAGATCATATCACCTAGAATGTCGAGCCTTGCATGTGGAGTGAAGCGTCGTTGTGGACCGTTGAGCACTGTACAGGTTATAGTCTGGTTTTAACAAAAACGTTTTCCCCTTTATTAAAACCAAGTTCACTATAACCAATGGCTCTGATACCAATCTGTCACACCCCCAAAATCCACCTGCGGAATACCACCGCTTGGAGGCGTGACTGACCAGGATCTGGCCACCAATCATATTGAACATGCACGTTAAAAGATAAGAAAGTTTAACCAATACAATTGGTGTCCAAGCATAACATAGTTAAGTTGCAGGCGGAAGCATAAGTCTTAAATCAAAACATAAGTTAAATTGTTCCAAAGTTTAACATGGCACACAGTCGTCCATGTCCCACAACGATCCTCCTCCATGCAAGCTCCAGCTAAGAACCTAAGGACCTGTAAAGCATGTAGTAACGAGTCAACAACAAGTTGAGTGAGTTCACGGTTGGGTGTTCGTTTTAAGTTGTTTCGAAAACAGTTTCCTTTATCTGGCATCCTGCCGTGGGGGTTACCCCATAGTTGAAAACGTGACTTGTTTGTTCCCGGTTACTCTGGCTATCCAGCCGTGGGGGCTACCCCGTGTTAGTTATCTGGCATTTCGGCCGTGGGGGCTACCCCATGTATATACTAGACTCGTTACCATATCGACTGCTGACTGTAGTCATGTTTATGTGCCCTGAAACTGTCAATGTCTATCATCATTGACGTGCCCCAGATCCATTAGTTCACGCCCGTCCTCTGCGGCATGGTGTGAGGTTTGTCAGACCTAAATAGCGCTATCTAACTAATGACCCGCTCGCCATTGGCCCGGCGATTAAGTCGATATAAAAAGGAGGGACTTCGTGATAGAGTTTTAGTCTAGTACGAGTTATCTGTCCACAAGGACGAGGAATTGCATTCCTGAACCGATACTGTCCTACCCAAGGAGGACGAGGAACCCACGTTCCTTAACCCCAATTCCCGACCCCTGGGAATCCCATGCTTTGTAGAGGGTGTGAACTCACCTTGGTTTGCTCGGTAGATACACAGAAAAGTCAATCAAGCAATATTGGGGTCAACCACGTCCTAACATAGTAGTATCATTGTAAAACCCGTTTAGGATCCTTCAATATGATATCGATCGTAACTTGTGAAGGTGCGGAAAACAATCACAAGTAGATTCAAGAACAAGTAAATAAACAATCAAATGATTAAAAACAAACCAGAGATCTTGCATTCAAGGTTTAACGATGACTGATACAAGACTCTATCTTTCGGCTCCCTTGTGTCGCAACCAACTATCTAATCAACAACCTCAACCAATAGGTTGAGGTTTGCTTAAATACAAAACAACTGGGCTATACCCTAGGCCCATTGCGACACCATGTTTACTAACCCAACCCTTACATAACCGGCCCAAATATCAACTAAACAAAACATAGAAACAACCCTTCAACCTTGCTAACCTACATGAATAAACCTTCAGGTTCCAACAATCTCCCCCTAGGTTTATGCATGCAGGTTCTTGACACTTTAACTTTCACGATCACCTTGCAACCGATCCTTAAGACCACCGAAACCCTTTGTACGAATATGAATAGATGATGTAACAGCTCTAGTCCAAGCTTTTGCAATTTCTTCATATTTTTCAGTAGCTCTAATTTGATGACGAGCTAACACTTCCAAATCTTCATGAGCAACATTCAGTAAATCAATCTGATCCACCAAGCGAAAACACACATCATCATCACAAACAATCACAGCCTGCCCTAAGCGCTCATCATAAGACCAAAAATGTAAGGACTTTAGAGCACCCCGTGGTATCTTTTTCACCAATGGAATCACCTTCTCTTTATCAGTCACAGGCCAGTGCACAATCTTCATTCGCTTGTTCGTATATGGATCTCTAATGCCTTTAGCTGGTTTAACAATGGACTCTGCAGTACGCATTGAAGGAAAGCCCTTAAGAACCTCCCTCTTCAACCTCTCGAAAAACATATATCCAACTCCTCCAGGCTTATCATCTACATAAGGTGCTTTAGACAAATTTGTCAAGTCCACTTTAGTAAACGACTGAAACTTCCCTGGATGTTTGTACCACTCAACAGGTCCAACTTTTCTCTTTATCCACCATCTTTTGCGATCATGATCTTAACCCCAGCTAACTACACCAGAACGATTTCCAACCTTATCATAGAGAGTTTCACCAACATCCATTAAATGATGAGTTGCATTAGCATCATCATCATCTGGATTTAAATTCCGATTTTTCATAATCACAAACTCTCTTTTCTTCTTGATCCTTTCAGCCTTCTCTTTGTCTGCAACAGGATCAATAACCCTTTTAAAGTATTGTTCCATAGCAGAACTTCTTTCAGCATCATCCTTTTCAAAGGCTTTTCTTCTGTTTTCAACATCAGTTGGATCAGAAAACTCCTGTCCAAATTTCTTCTCCAACTTCCCACGCAAATCATAAACCATATTAAACAACAAACTAACATCTCCTTGAAGCTGCTCAATCTGTTGATCTTTCTTCACAATAGTATCTTCAAGTTGAATAATCTTTGCATCTTTTTGAATTGAATCTTGATCAAGTACAACCATTCGTTTCTTCATATCTCTCATACTGATAAACTCATCTTCATCACTAGAATCATTATCAAAAGGCATTCTAAATGGCTCTTCAGGTCTCTTACCACTTGAACTGCTAGGCATGTCAAGATCAATTCAAGAAAGACCTGCAGATTCAGTAACACTAGGTAGTGTTGTCTCAACAGTGGTATCAACATCAATACTAGTAACCTGAACATCATCAGTAGTAATATCCATATCACTTCTTTGAGTATCAGCATCAAAATAAAAAATGTCTGCAGTAGTGGTGGTAGTATCGGTGACATTCTTCTCAAACTCGAAGTCATAAAGACCTTCATCATCTTCATCAGTAATTACGGGTTGATCTTTGCTATGCTCAACATACATTCCGAGCCGAGGATCCCTCCTTTTCCGCTTCAATGGCATGGAATCAGAATCCTTTGGGTCTTCACTAGGCTTTTCACTTGACACTGAAAGATCAGAAGGAGGATTTCCCATCTTATCAGTTACAGATTTTAATAACAAAGCCAAACTTTCAGCAGTAATCACGGGTGGAACAGCAGAAACAGCAGTATCAACTTCAGCTTCAGGAGGAAGTTCTTCATCTTCCCCAGAATCACACATAATCTCAATGCCTTCATCGTCAGAATCAATTGTTAAAATCTCTGTCTCAGGCTCATCTTTGGTATTCATTTGAATATAATGTTCTTCAGCAACAATAGCATTTGCAGGCCCAATATTTTCTTGAACAGGTTGAGCTATCACAGGATCAGCAACAACATCTTCAGTCTCTGAGAATTGACAAAACTTCTCCAACGGAATTAATCCTTCAAACTTCTTTTCAGTACCCTTCTTTGGAGTGAGAGCACCAAAACAAGCAGGACCCATAGGCTTCAACTCCAAGGTATTTCCAGATTTCTCCAACTCTGGATAACGTGCATTAAAAATCATTTGTAAAAACCTTGGATACATGAGAAATTTATCTTTCCTAACTCCAAGCACATTCCTTTTCATAGCTTCCAAAACATACTTCGAATAGTTGAACGCGTCATTAGTTATCACACAAACTAGAGCAGCAGCCTGTGTACTGTTCAGCTGATCTATGCCTCCTCTGTTCTCAGATACACACAATAGAAACATGTGCAGCAAAAGTCGCCAATAAGGATGCACAAATTTCTTAATCAGAGGTGGATATCTTTCTTCATAACTCAGTCTTGGCAATATTGCTTCAACTGTGCCAGCTGGAAGCTCAATCGAATCTGTTTCTTGATCATCGAACTGTAATACTTCTCGAATCATCTGCTCTGACACAGTAACAGTCTTCTTTTGAACTTCAGAAACAATAACTCCCTTCCCCTCAACAACTTCAATTTTTGCATTCTTCCAGAATTCTTGAACAAGACTTTCATAGATAACCGGATTGTCTCGTAATGCATGAACGATGCGACAATTGTTGAGACCTTTCATCAATGAGGCATATAATCTTCTGTGCTTCTCGGGAGGAGGTGCTAAATATCCAGCCTGATTGTGTGTAGCTATGAACTTTAAATCCATAATCTGCACAAAAAATAAATGCATCACAAACATTTAAACTTATAACTTAGATTTCAAAGTCAACATGTTTGATTTCAACAATTCAGAATTTTTAATCTTGACTCGAGATCAGTTACTGTTGACTCGGAACCATGAGTCGAGACAATAAGTTCTCAAGTCGCAATCAGGAATAACAACTGAGATCTCGAGTCGAGACCTTGAGTCGAGACCTAGAGATCTCGAGTCACAATCATGAGGTTGCGACTCGCAATCATCTGGTCTCGAGTCCTTGTGTGTTTTGAGTCGAAACCCCAAAAACACTTTGTCCTCTGAACTTTTTGGATCAAAACCCCATAACATCATCAGATTTATTTGAAGACCAAAATATATTCAAGATTAGGGTTCTTAATCATCTTCAAATCTTCATCAGAATTTCATCAAATCTTCATAACACCTGCACATCTTCAAGAAAAACATCATCATACCTTCAATCAATAGTTAATCGAGACCGGAAACACCAAGATCAACAACTTGAAACCGGAGATTTAAGTCGAAATAAGTCGGAAACACAAAGAACAGAAAAGTCGCCGGAGTTTTTGAGAGAATTTCTTGAAGGTCTCGAGTGAGAAATGAGGTCTCGACTCGAGACCCTGAACTTATACCTATACCCAATTAAATGGGCTTGGGCCGGATCAACTGATTAGGCTTATAAACATGGATTATCTTTGAAAATATTTTATAGAAGATTAAATTTAATCAAATCCATTAAGCAGTTAACATTTATAACCCATTAAACCTTCTGAGCATGATTTACAAAAACCTAAAAACAAAAATAAATAATAATAAAAATATTATTTACAAAAAAAATAAGGAAAAAACACGAATATTACTCAGGGATCAAATCACGAGGTTTTGGGCTTGACATCACTTATTGACACTGATCTACTACCGAATGATCTAGACGATTGCCAGTATATTTGTCCATCTAAACTCATCTCCCTAGACCTTTTCCATATAACTGCCTGTAACAAATTTATCATGTTTTGATTTCTTAACAATGAGCACCCAAACAAATACTAATCAAATCTCGGAATTACAGACAGCACACCCTATCATGTATGTAGCTTCCCTACCACATATTTCACAAGTCCAATCCAGATCTCTGAAATCTTAACTGGGAATAGGTTGAGAAAAGAACAGAATAGATCTTAAGTAGAAATGGTATAATATACAGATCAAATGAGTTTTTCTCAATTTGATATAGGTTTCTAGGGTTTCTTTTGGGCACTTGAGGGCCTCTTTCGGGTGTTTAATTGATCTACAGAACGACAACGTACAGCTAGGTCAGCATGTATCTGGATGCAGCAGAAGCTGACGTTGCCTAGCACCTCCAGGTCAGCATATATCTGGATGCAGCAGAGGAGATACACGACTTTTTCAGAGAAGATTTCAGAGTCAGACCAAAATTGTGTGTATCGGGACAACATACAGACTTTCAAATAGAAATGAGCTAATTCCAAGTGATTTTCTTTCCTGAGGTTATGTACTATTTTAGCTCTGAACAGAAACAACCAATGTTTCCAGCCTAAAGGATAGAGCCTACCAACACATCATACTAGAGTCAAACTATTTCGATACTGGTCTTACATGAGTCAGCCCTCAACCATAATGTGAAAATTTATTTCATTTCCCAGTCATGTCATGCAACACCTCTTTTTGTATTTTTTTAATGTTTTTGTATTTTTCAATTTTTTAATGTTTTTTGTATTTTTCAAATTTCTCCCCCTAAATTTGAGCATAAATAAAAACTACCTAAGAATAGAAAACTTTATGAACAAATTTACCTACGAAAACAAAAACATGCTCAGTCAGTAAAGCGGATCATTTTCAGAAAATCCACAAGCACCTTGAATTTTGAACTGCTGACAGGTTTGGTGAACAAATCGGCAGCATTTGCATCTGTGTCGATTTGCTCAAGTGTAATAATACCTCTGTCAAAGCAATCTCGAATAAAATGAACTTTGATGTCTATGTGCTTGGTTTTGGAGTGAAAAACAGGATTTCTAACAATTTGTATTGCAGCATCATTATCGCAGTAAATAGTAGTGTTGAGATAAGTCAAACCGTAGTCCTGCAATTGATGTTGCATCCACACCACTTGAGAACAAGATGCAGAAGCGGCAACATACTCAGCTTCAGCTGTTGATATCGCCACTGTTTGTTGCTTCTTGCATTGCCAAGATATAAGCCTGTCACCCAGAAACTGACATCCCGCTGATGTAGATTTCCTGTCACTGTCAGTACCTCCAAAATTGCTGTCAGAAAACGCATACAGATCAAAATTAGAATCCCTCGGATACCACAGACCGAACCGTGGTCGGCCTTTAAGGTACCGAAAGATTCTCTTAACAGCAATAAGATGAGAAGTTTTAGGATTAGCCTGATATCGTGCACAATTGCAGACTGCGAACATAATGTCTGGTTGACTAGCTGTCAGATACATCAATGACCCGATCATCGATCTATACTGACGTTGATCCACAGGAGATCCTGTTTCATCTTCAGTCAATAATGGTCTCTCTGCCATTGGTGTTTCAGCTGGTTTCGCGTCTGAAAAATTGAATTTTGCTAGCACGTCATCCACATACTTCCCTTGATGAATAAGAATTCCTTGAGAATTCTGTTTGACTTGTAAGCCCAAAAACAGTGTCATCTCCCCGAGAGCGCTCATTTCAAACTTCTTTTTCATAACTCCCTCGAACTCCTTGCAAAGCTCCTCACTTGTAGATCCGAAAATGATATCATCAACATAAATTTGAACTAATATCTGATCCTTGCCCACTTTCTTGATAAACAGAGTCTGGTCTATTGTGCCACGTGTGTACCCATGAGCCAGTAGATGTTCAGTTAATGTAGCATACCAAGCTCTTGGTGCTTGGTGCAATCCATACAATGCTTTGTCTAGCTTATAGGCATATTCTGGATGATCTGGATGTACGAACCCTGGTGGCTGCTCAACAAAGATTTCTTCCTTCACCTTTCCATATAGAAACGCTGTCTTGACATCCATCTGATATACAGTGAACCCCATATATGACGCGTAAGCTAAGAAAATCCGAATGGCCTCAAGTCGAGCAACCGGAGCATATACTTCATCATAATCCAGACCTTCTATTTGTCAAAATCCCTGAACCACCAACCTTGCTTTATTTCGAACAATAACCCCTGCGGAATCTTGCTTGTTTCGAAAAACCCATCGAGTTCCAAGTTTGCGCTTTCCTTGAGGCAACTTGACAAGTTTCCATACTCCAAGCTTCTCAAACTGGTTCAGCTCTTCATGCATAGCATCTACCCAGCCTGGTTCCTGCAAAGCTATATCAACAGTTTTAGGTTCGATTTGAGAAATATAGCAAGAATACAAGCAAGTATTGATTATTCCTGATTGGCTCCTGGTTAAAACTCCTGCATTTACAGGACCAATCACATTCTCTATAGGATGATTTCGTTGAACACTTGTGGGTATTGCCAGTTCAGGTACAGTCTCATTTTCAGTGGTAGTGTTGCTAGACTCCCCCTCATTAGATGCTGCAGTATTATGAAAGAATGGTGTGGTAATAATGCAATCTTCAGGAATTGGTTCAGGAAATAGTGCAGATCCAGAACCATTAGATGCAGAACCACTATTTGGAACACCTTCAGGGGATTGATGGGACGTTTGTTGACACATAGGATGTTGCGTAAACATCATTCCTGGCGGATTAATGGTATGATGTTTGACACTTCCTTCTGTCTGTTCTTCTTCTTCAGTATCCTCAAAAGACAGCGGCTGTTTCGGAGTAGACACCCCTGCATTTGAGAAATCACTTGACAAAATGTTAAATGAATTAAACAATTCAGCATAATCATATAACCAATCTGGTCCTACTCTAGCGTCCGTAGCATTTTCTTCGAGCCATTCAATGTTGCACGACTCGACGACCTTTTTAGTTACCTTGTTGTATACTCTATAGGCTGACCCTTTAGCATATCCAACAAAGTAACATTCGTCCCCTTTGACTTCAAACTTTCCATTTGAGTCCATAAGTAGTAACACACATGGACAACCAAAGATGCGAAAGTGTGAAACCGAAGGTTTACGTCCTTCCAGAATCTCATAAGGAGTTTTCATATGCCGTTTGTTTACTAAAGCATGATTCTGGACGTAACAAGCCGAGCTAACAACTTCGGCCCAAAAGAAACTAGGAAGCTTCGAGTCAGCCAGCATAGTTCGTGCAGCCTCGATAAGAGTACGATTTCTTCTCTCAGCTACTCCATTCTGTTGAGGAGTCCGTGGTGCACTATACTGACGATCAATTCCCTTTTCAGTGCAGAATGCGTCCAACGTAACGTTCTTGAATTCTGTCCCATTGTCAGATCGAATAACCTTCACTTTTGTACTCGCTTGATTTTCAGTCAGAGTGATGAATTGTTTTACTAAGGCTGCAGTTTCATTCTTGTGACTGAGAAAATACACCCAAGTGTAGCGAGAGTAATCATCAACTATTACAAGACAGTAAACTTTCCTGCCGATGCTCAATACATTCACTGGACCAAAAAGATCCATGTGAAGTAATTCGAGTACAGCTTTAGTTGAGGGTGCAGGTTTAGACTTATGAGGTTTTCGATGAGCTTTTCCTTTTGCACAAGCAACACATTTTTCAACCAACATGAAATCTTTTATCGGAAGATCACGTACTAATTGACCTTTTGCTAAACGGTTCAGATTTTTCATATTCACATGGTCCAGACGACGATGCCACAGCAGACCATCATGTTCTGAAATCTTCGAAAATAGGCAAGTAATTTCTTCACACGGTTTCTTGTTCATATCAATTACATAAGCGTTTCCTCGTCTCTCTGCT